>SKCR01044574.1:0-210796 GCA_019454045.1 Zanthoxylum bungeanum | reverse complement strand
ATAATGATCACAAAACTGTGACTAAATTTTTTTTAAAAAATATTTTAAATCGATTTGGAATCCCTTGAGCCATCATAAGTGATGGAGGTAAACACTTTTGTAATAGGCCTTTTAAGTTCTTAAAGAAAAAGTATGGAGTTACACATAAAGTTTCCACCTCCTATCACCTCAGACAAATGGTCAAGTTGAACTAGTAAATAGGGAAATAAAAAAATTTTGAAAAAAATGGTCAACCCAATTGCAAAGATTGGTCTCTCCGACTGAATGATGCATTTTGGACATACCGAAAAGCATTTAAAACATCTTTGGGAATGTCTCTCTATCGTCTAGTTTATGGAAAACCTTGTCATTTGACTGTAGAACTTGAGCATAAGGCATATTGGGCTATTAAAGCATTCAATTTAAACCTTGAAAATACCAGTCATGAACGTAAACTGCAATTCAATGAATTCGAAGAGTTAAGGAATGATTCATGTGAGAATGCGAAAATTCTTAAAGCTAAAAGTAAGGCCTTTCATGATGGTCGAATTTCACGAAAAATATTTCAAATTGGTCAAAAAAATTTGCTTTATACTGGAAAATTGAAATCCAAATGGAATGACCCATTTATCATTAAGCACGTTTATCCATATGGGTCTATTGATATTGAGAATCCTAGGGATGATGATGTATTTAAAGTGAATGGATAACGTCTGAAACCATTTTTGGAGTGTTCAAATTTTCAAGAATCATTTTTCCTTTCAAATCCAGTGTACTGTGATTGATGTATTTTCTTTTCTTTTCTTTTGTATTTGTCTAATTTTCATTTTCTTGAGTTTTGCAATATTATTTTATCTCTTTTTGTTAGAATCTTGCACCCCGGTTAAACAGTGAATAACAGTACTCCGTGACTCTAAGTCAGTTTTTCAATTTCCTAAAATTACTGATACCCTACAATCAAGACATGAAAGAAACTCTCATAAAACTCCACAATCATTTTCCTTCTCTCCCCCAAAATGCTCCGATGAAAATTTACAAAGCACGCACTGAAAGAATGAGGTTTCTTATGATCCATGGTATTCCTAGAGATATTCGTTGGGTAATTAAAGAAAGGGTTCGCTTGGCAGGTGAGTCATCTTACTCTTTCATTTCTTACATGTCTGGTTTAGGGAAAATCACATATATTAAAAAATGAAGAGCTAAACAATTAGGTGTTTGTTATAAATGTGCAAGCTCGACGTGCAACACTCATCGTTCTTTAGGAATGGTGTCTGACAATCGCGAATATTAAATTCAATTAATTAGAGATGGCTTGAGTAAGTAGTCTTTAGATGATATATCACCGACTCTTAAGACGCATCCTAGTGGACATGTTCATCGAGTAATTCGTAATTTGTATACACAATTTCAAAAAGAAAAACATACAATCTCGGGAATCTGATTTTAAAAGACCATATTTGCCAATTTATAAGAAAATTGGATGGGAAGCATATCCCCAACCCATAGAGGGCGTTCAAACCGTTACTGGACGTAAAACCGGAGGAAGATGTAAGCCACTATCACAACTACCAGTACATATTTTTCAATTTTTTACTTTGATTTCCTTTACTGTCTTGACTTCCTTTACTTTTGCCGACAATGATCGATGGTAAACACACACACATTACGCAAGCGCACGTATCACTCAAGTAGAATAAAATGTATCGATCCCATGAGGACTTAATACCTAAGCTATTTATTCATGAAGCTAAATGTCTACGAGTATCTAATTGATTGATTTTTGTTTGGATAATGATTTTAAACTAAAAACAAGTAATTAAAACAAAACAAATGCAGATTTTTAGTTTTAAATAATGATATGAAAATATCCAGAGTTGTGAATCCTTCCAATATCTTTTAAATATGAAGTGATTATCTCATTTTTGTGCAATATATCAGTTTATTAACCTGGAACACGAATTTATGCAAAAGCCTATTCCGATGGTCAAATGTAAATACCCAAAGTAACCCAATTTACTATATTCATATGTTAATTAAGAAACTCTGAATTCATTGAGATTAAGTTCCAATTATGGCTACCCCCGCCCGACAGGTATATTCTTATCCTGTAAGGAAATCTACCTAACAGATATTTACCCTAAGGTGAGATCGTGAGCTATTGAGTCTATGGCTAAAACCTAAAATCTCTTTTCCAAGTTCATTTTAAGTTTACCAAATCAATCTTATTAATGGCCAGTTAACAAGAAGCATTAAGCTTAAGACTCAATAAATAAACCAATATTGTAACATCCCCGATCCGGGAGATGTTATCGGCAGGGGATAGCTGTGCTAACCCCATAAGCCTCTTACTATCTGACTGTACTCTGAACTATATAAATGTCATGCCATACGTGAAGACTATAACTAAATCAACATGAAATACTTTTATTAATGCATGCTTAAGAATACTTCTTTACAACACTTTAAGGACTATCCGTAATGACTATCACATCACTAGTGCATGTATGCAACTCTAACTGGACTATAATATTTTGACTCTAAACTGGTGGAATCCAACCCTGGTGACTGCATCAGTATCCATCCTCCCGAGCTCGTCCTCCTGGAAAACCTTACAAAACAAATAAAACTGAAGGGGGGTTAGGTCGTCATACGACCTAAGTGAGTGGACGAAAACTGAAGTAAAGGTCTTCTAACTTTAAAATCACATTTTCAAATATCTGTTATGAAAACTCTTGTTCTAAAAACTTCATCAAATTTACTGAAAACTGTCTTTAAAAACTCTGGCTTCGAGAAATCCGTTTTCTGAAAACTATTGGTTAAAAATCTGTATTCCGAAATTCTGAAAACTGTCTTTTCTGAAATCCGTCTTTCTAAATCCGTACTTCATTCTAAATCCGTCTTTCTAAATTCTTTTCTAAAAATCTTTTCTGAAAACTGAAAAATTGAAATCCTTTTTCTGAAAACAGAATCTCCGCCCGTAGGCGCATCTCCGCCAGAAGGTGCATCTCCGTTAGAAGGCGCATCTCCGCCCGAAGGCGCATCTCCGCCTGAAGGCGCATCTCCGCCCGTAGGCGCATCTCCGCCCGAAGGTGCATCTCCGCCCAGGAATGTACCATCTGAGCGCTGAGGATCTAGGAGCGTCCCCCCAGTCCTCAACATGTGCACATGCTCTCTGTATCCGTCAATTCCATCTGAAATAGTTACATATTAGGGTGAGGTTTTACCTCATGCCCCGAAGGAAAAACTATAAAACATATTCTGAAAATATAAATCTCAAACTAAAACATCTGTTTTCCATAAAACTTTTCAAATCATGCTAAATCATATATGATATAAAAACAAACTTGGCTAACGCCCTAATTGCTGAAAAGTAAGTCTTATTTAAGAAAATGCGAAATGAAAATCAAGTAAAAGGGAAAGTGTCCACTCACTGTGCTATGGTAAATCGAGAGCGATTCACGGCGTGAGCTACCTCTTAGTATCCTGGCATCAATCTAAGATCAATACGATCGTTAGTTTGCATAACTCGAAACATCTTCATTTGACATAACTGAATATACAATGTATGGATACACAATCTTGCTGAATATCGATGATATCTATGGTATCTATAAATTTCACGGACTTAGGTTTGGAATTACACAAGTGCGGTAGCGGAAACTTAATTTATTCTAACGACCAGAAATTTACAGTTTGTAGACCAAATTTGAAATTCCGCCATACATAATTGGGAAAGAATCTAAGGCTGAAAATTTAATACAATGGTCCTTAATATGTCTAGTTTATGTTGGTTTTTACGGATCTCAATTCCGACTTCAGAAACTAAACTTATAGACCGAATTTCAGGGACTGTCCGACAGAAAAACTGGGCACTAGGGTAGCAAGTCGCCCGACTTAAAAAATTCGTTCCGATCTCGTCTTAAGTCCAAAAATTCTAAATTTCGTATATACTACTCCCTTATGTGTCTAGAGTACCCTAAATTTTACGGAACTTGATTTTGATTTCTAGAACGCAAACTATAAAGTTTTCTTTAACCTTGTTCTGTTACCACAGAATTAGTAATTCACTGCAGTGCGGCCAAGTTTGAAAATTTAGTACGCCTCCCTCTTAAGCCTAAAAATTCTGAATTTTGAATATGATATTCCCCCATGTTTCTAGTTTACTCAGAATTTCACGGCTTGTCAAACGGATACCTAAAACTTATGTTATAACCTAAATACCACAGCCTGTCCAGAAGGTATTGCATACCAAACTCACTGCCAAGTTCTTAGTCACTACCCTATTTGTTCTTCCTTGTTTGACACTTCCAATACAAAAACCAACATTCAAAATATCATCTTCCACTCAATTTTCACCAAATAAACCATCAATTCATCATCAAATTAGTTCCTAATCTATTTTATACATTCTTTCAAGTTTTACCCAAATGTGTCATTACTCCTTCCATAACAAATCCAATACATTATCCATCATATTTCATCAATTCTTCACAAACCAAAGCTACCATTTTATCACTCTTAACCACTCATTTATCTACTTAAACATCATCACAAATTCATTCTTTAAACTTCCAAACTTAACATCTTACCACATAATTCATATCTCACCTAATTAAATACTAATAAACATACAAACTCATGTCTCAACAACATCCATTCAAACCATTCATCAAAATCTCATATTTTAGGATTTGGGTCAAGTGGGTTTTATCTCTTTTTCTTGGATTTCTTCATTCATTAAGTCTTCCATTGTTGCTAGGTTCTTCAAGCTTGCTTCTTCTTCTTCTTTCTCTCTTTCTTTTCTTCTTCTTCTTCTTTCCCTCCCTCTCCCTCACGTTCTTCTTCTTCTTCACGCCATCTCCTTTTCTTTCTCTCTAATTGTCTTTTTAAAATGGGTATTTGTGAATAGTAAACTCCTTTATATAGTGGGGGGTGTTAGATATTTGTAAACTTGTGAGAAAGTTGTGGAAAAATCTAGAAAAATTGAGATTTCTCTCTTTTAGTCCCGAAGTTACTATTCATCCAGACTTTCACTTGCGTTATTGTCCTAGTTCTGGCCCGAATTTGAAAAAATTTATAACGCAGAAGTTGTAGGTCTTGGTCTAAGCTTTCCGACGATATAAAGTTCATAAATTTCCGAGTTCGTATGAAAAAGTTATGCCCAAAATACTATATATAGTACAAAAGGGCATAAGGTACAGTTTCTTCTCGGGACCTCGAGAAATTTACCGATCGTTCCCAAAGTCTTTTCATAATTGTATTTGAATCCCATCATGATTTATTTTACATTGATTTGTCCTATACGCAAAATATCGTCATAAATAGTAGTAATATCTACCGGTCGTTACAAATATACTACCCAAAACATAAAATAACCACTTATAAAACGGTGATATTAGAATTCATCACAACCCTAGATAATATTTTTAGTTACAAAACATACCTAAAATTACAAAATGCATAGTTAAATAAAATAACATAACAGAAAATTAAAAAAGTAAAGAAAATTACAACAATAAAAGAAAGTGCTGGAGGTAGGGGTTTCACTTTTAATACTTCAAATATAGATTACTCTCTTATCAATTAATCATTTCTTGAATTAATTATATTAAAACCGATCATATAGGTCGTGAATGTCATTTGTCTGAAGTCCAATTGACCATATAGGCGGTAACAAAATTATATAAACCGACCATGTAGGCGGTAACAAGGTTAGCACCTAAACCGACCATATAGGCGAAAACTAAGTCCAATAATGTAAAACTGGCCATATAGGCGGTAAATAATTAATTCAATTTACTTATTTAAATTAAGGGAGTAAATCTAAATTATTATATTAAAAGTTTCACCCCAGACTCCAGCAAAAAGAGATTACCTACTCATGATGTAATTAAAAACACATAAAAATTTATTAAATAAATAAAGAGAAAATAAAAGAAAACTTAAATAAACATGCAAGACACTTTCTTTTAGGTTTTCATGGAGAAATCCTCCATAGAAAGCATGAAAAAATTACAAAGTTTAGGTTGATATTTATAGGCAAATATAAAGGCTTCCACCAATTTCTCCACCGCATATGGCACCAAATCCTCTACCAAACATGCAAGCATGTTTGGTGGAAGTTTGACAATTTCTATTTTTTTATTTTATTTTATTTTTTATTTTTGATAATGACTTTAATAATGACACATAACAAACTTCAAAATATTTCATCCATTTCGGTAATGGAAAATTCAGAATTCGAAAACCTTATTAACTTCAAAGTTGTAGATCTTTGAGTCTTCTTTAATCTGAAACTTGAATCACCTCAATTCGATATTGGAATACAAAGTTATAGCCAAAATACGACAATTATACAAAGCTGAAATTTCTGAAATTGTACTTCGTTAGAACGCCATTTCAAGTTTCCAATCTCCAAAATCAAAATGTCAAGTCCAGTTTTTGCCTTTATTTGTTCCACATTTCGTTCTGATTGATTCCATTAAGTCCCAATTTTATTTTATCTGCAAAATAAACTAAAACACATCAAAACATTCATAAAACTCGAGAAACTATACAAAATATTAAGTAAAATGGGCAAAATATTGATATATTTTTTCTACTCATCAGACGGTATCTAAACTTTTTGACTTTCATGATCTATATTATTATTCATTTGAAAATTGTAATTTTGCAGGTACTAGTGCATTTATTACTCACCCTTTTTCAGTTTATAAACTCAGCTCGTCATTTCTCTCTTCCACACATCTAGATAAGAGAGATAAAAAAATGGAGAAAACTTCAAGACAACGAGTCTCTAATATATGTGTCTTTTATGGAACTAGCTCTAGAACTAAATCGGAATTTGTTGAGGCTGCAAAAGAATTTGGTAGAGTTATGGCGAAAATAAACATGCACTTAGTACATGGCGGTGGCAATCTTGGATTGATGGGATGTGTCTTAAAGGCCGTGCAAGAAGTTGGCAGTCAAGTTTTGAGGATCATTCCAAAACCTTTGGCAGACGAAAACCTCATAGGAAAATCAAATAGTGAAGAATGCATTGTCTCATGTATGTCTGAAAAACTTACTGAAATGATCAATCATGCTGACGCTTTTATTGTTTTACCAGGTGGGCTGGGCATGTTGGAAGAAATATTCACAGTTGAATCATGGGTGAACTTGAACATTCATCAAAAACCCATGCTAGAAAAGACTTGGGCTACTTAATGTTGATATTTTTTGATTTTCTTTTAATATTTCTTGCAGATGCCAAAAGACTTGGGTTCGTTTCAAAACCGGTAAAAGATATCGTCTTAATTGCTAGAAAAGCTGATGAATTAATTGATCAACTCTTAGCTTATAAATCAAAAATCGACCTCACTCCTTCTAAGTTGAACTGGTCTGATAATGATCGTGGCAAGAAGCGTAATGTGGACTTTGATCTTAATCTGTAATTTTTCTTTTAAATAGTCATAAATTCACTTGTCAATTCCACACTAACCAAGTGATGTCTTCTAAACTCTATTTCTTCTTTTTCAGACATTGGGGACAATGTCTAAATTGGTTGGGGGATGGGATATTTGACTATAGAGTTTTTCATTTTTATGTTTCGTTGCTGTGTTTTTCGTTCAAAAAAAATCATTTTTGTGTTGTTATTTTATGTAAAAAAAAAGTTTTTTTTTTATGTTGTTTTTGCTTTGTTATTACTTTGTGTGTAAAAAAATATTTAGTGTTGATTTTCTTTTGTGTTTTTCAAAAAGAAAACTACACACAAACTAACAATAATTTTTTGACTAACCAAGTGGAATTGTTGTTTGGAGATGGCAGTGTAAGGAGTTTTCACTTCTGAGAGGTATCTCAAAATAATTCCTAACAAGTTATTTTTGTTCATTTCTTTTTGAATTATTTAATTTTGAGAATTCCCCATAATATTAATTAAATTTGATCTTCATAATCTCATTTGACAGGTATTATCTGTTTGACAATTATGACCCATAGCATCACTATTTGTAAAAGACGTTGTGTTTTTGTACAAATTAACTATGTGACAAAGGAAATTGCTATTTTATCATTTTGTAATTGAATTACTTGGATATATAAATGATAAAAGTCTATATGGTTTAACCGGATTAATAAGATATGAGACAGTATTAATCCATGAACGGTTTAATCATTAAATATCCATAGTCGTAGTATTATCGAGACTGGACATCGATAATGCAGAATAGACTAGTATTAACTTTTGCGCGTTATGGAAGCTTAATGGCATAGTTCTAATATATTTAAGTATTTGATACTTATGCAAGTGTGATAAGAGGTTCTGTTAGGCGTTGGACCGGGAACAGCTTCGCTCTGGATAGACCCCTCAGAATCCCATTGGTAGTATGACTATGTATCTATGGGAATATGAATCAGGGTAGGTGTATGTGATCTTTAACATGAGACTTACATCGCTAATACTTGCGACAATCAGTATACTTTGGTTTTGGTCGTCCGGAGCTTTAACAGGTTCTGTGTACGCCTCTGCTGGGTTTATTGAAAATCGTAGTGTATTGGGTGTGATGTCAAGATGAGAGTATCACTTCAGTCATATGGAGATGATGATCACGCAGTATACGGTACTAGTACTCTTAAATGATGTAGCTATCGGGATAATATGACTAGGTCATGATTATCCGATTATAGAGACTAGTTACGCGGGATCCGATATATGCTTCGTACGGGGCAGACACAGAGCCAGCCCTAGGCCTAGCATGTGACATCTGGTACTGGATCGTATTACGCAATAATTTGTATACTACGCCTAATACACATTATATATTCTTCGTTGAATATTTCTGGAGAATTGGGTAGGAACGGTGCTTTGCTAGAAGCCAACCATGTCTTGTAAATCAGTGAGAACGTGGTACGGGGTACGCACGTGTTGGATAGTCCGACAATCGTATTTACTGCTAACATATCCAGGGATCTCTTGGGTCGCATCCCAAAGATTCACCAACGACATTTGACTCGAACATAATTAATCTTGGATTAATTATGAGAGAGAAAATTAATCTGGGATTAATTACGGTAAGAATTTATCTGGGAATAAATTCATCTAGAAGAGAGAACGCGATTAATTTGGAATTAATCGATAAAATAAATTTAATAGTTAAATTGGATTTTTCTATTTAATTTATTTATTTGGGCTAAAATAATATATCGGATATATTAATTGAAATTGGATTTCAATACGGAATTAAAATTGGATTTTAATTCAAGCGAACGAATTAATTTAGAATTAATTTGTAAGCGACTATCGTAATAATTTTGCGAGGCATTATTATTTAATTATATTGGATTTAATTACGTCGCAAAGGAAAATTCATTTAATCGGATTAAACGAAATCGGGCCAAAAGTGTGTTGTGTAAGCTAACTTAAATTTGGAATTTAATTGGGTGGGACCCACAACTCACATCACTTTTCAACTTGTTATGGAAGTGGTTGGAAAAAATAAATTATATTTATTACACAACACACCAACCAAGTCATCATTTTTGGAAAGTGAACTATTCACTCATCTTCTCTCTTCCCTCTCTTGGCCGAACCATTCCCCTATTGTTCTTGAATTTTTGTCGCAAAAATTCATCAAGCTAGCACTTTAGGAGTCTTGTGAGGTGATATGGAGACTCACCCAAGGGTTTGGAACTCAACACAAAGCTTGGAGCTTCTACATTCAAGGAAATTTTTGAAATTTCTCATCTGATCAAAGTGAGTATTTCCGCAACTCCACTTGTTTAATTCACCCTAGAATCATGTTTAGAGATCCTTGACATGTAGGACACACTAACATTATCAACATACACGATAACATATGATCATGGGTTTTAGAGATCCTTGACATGTATGACACACTAACATTATCAACATACACGATAACATATGATCATGGGTTGTAAGTGAAAATTTTGTAATATTCAGTTATCTAGTTTGTTGGAGGTAGCACCTAAAGGCAGTGGAATTTATGTTTTTATTCAAAAAAATAACAACCATGCTTTTACTTAGTAACCAGATATCTTACCTCAGCAAACAGTGATTGTTCACGTAAAACGGTAGAGCTTGAGTTAGTTTAATATATAAAAAGTGTGTGAATAAGTTCGATTTCATAGCCTCTCTAACTCGAGCAATTAAGTTCGTACGAGTGTTTTAACACTTAGTGTGCTAAGGCCAACTAGTCTGGGAGTCACCGGCCCTAAGCTTGTTACATGGGTTAAAGAGAAAGTTTAAGGAAATCAGATACTTCTTATTTTTGACATCTGAGATCCGAGCAATTAAGTCTGTAGGGGTGCCTTAACACCTAGTGTCCTAAAACCAACTGATTTGCGAGTCACTGCTCAATGTTCATTATAAGGATTGAAGATGTATTATTATTTTAAAAAAAAAAACTATTTTTATATTTATAAATAAATTTTCATTGCCAAAAGGTCTGAACTCTAATATAATTTTAGGACAAAAATATTACTCTATTTTCAACAAGACATGTGAATATTGTGGGCACAATGAATTGATTGATGCCTTATTTTATGTGTGTATGGAAGAAGGGTAAGAAGTACAAGAGAATTTACTTATTTTATCATTTAGAAAGAAAGAAAACAATTATTAATTTGAATAAGAATTTATCTTTTTTAAAAATATTTTTCGCTTAAATTACTATGAACTAGTAATAAGCTGGTTGGGGGTGTGATTAACACTAAAAAGTGCACATTTACTAAAAGAAAATTAATCATTTTACACTTGTAGTTTCATTAATCCCTTTAATTTAGCATATTTATAAAATAATAATTAAATTTATGTTTTATATTTTTTATTGTGTTTTTGATTTCTTATATAAGTGAACTAATACTTTGGATGCATAACTAAAAAAATAGACATGATATTTGGATTTTGGAGGCCAAAAACTTGAAAGAGCGTTCTAACAGTGTACAAATTCAGAAATTCCAACCCTACGTAATTTTCATATTTTGGTCATAACGTTTTACTTCGATATCGGATTGAAGTGATTTCAAATCAAGATGAAAGAAGACTCAAAGATATACAACTTTTCTGTTGACAAGTTTTTCTAGTTCTGAAGTTTTCAAGACCGAAATTGATGAAAAATCCAAAAATGTGTTATATGAATTATTAAAGTCAAATAAAAAATAAATTAAAAAAATAAAGAAGAATAATAATAATTTCCACCGAATCCACCAAGCATATTTGGTGGAGAAAGGGACATTTGCTTGCTGAGCACCTCTATAAATAGAGGTGCTCAGCACCTCATTTTTCTCAGCATCCTTCATAGGTTTCTCTCGGAAATTTTGTGAATGGTTTAAGCTCTTGTGTGTTTTGTTTTATTTTTTTTTAAAGCTTTCTTGTAATTTTTTTTTTTTTTAGTAATAAAAGTATGACTGTTTTTTATTCAAAATATGAGTAGCTAATTTCTTCGTGCTTGGGTAAAGGGAGAAGCTTTTAATATGAAAATATAGATTAATCTCACTTATATTATAACATATAAATTGTAATCTAATGATTAATATTTAATTTAAATATAGATTAATTATTGACAAACTTTGTTACCTATATAGCTTGTTTTACTTATTTGGCATAATTGAGTACCTAACTGGACTTGTTATAGAAAAAAGCTATTACCGCATTTATGACTGGTTTTATATGTTTTGTCCTAATTAATTCATGAAATAAATTAATTGGGTAATAATGAAAATTTATATATTATAAAAAGTGAGATTTCTAAATTTGAAATATTGAAAGTGGATCTCCTAATCCCAGCATTTTATTTTATTATTGCAGTTTAATTTAAAATTTTCAATCACTCAAACAATTCAATTTTTTTTTCTTTTTACTCAAATTATTATTTTATCTTATTAAATCTATTCCATGTAGATTAACCCCAGACTTACCGGATTATTTATTACTTCGACACTCTTATACTTGGGAATAAAGAACCACTTAGTGAGTGTGTAAATATCCATCACCAAATCACAAAAACAAACTCCAAACCTACACCATACATACACATTCGGCCATACCCATCTATCACCAAATTTTAATAATAAAAAAATCCAACAAACAATCCATAATTTAGCATTACTTACATTGTTTACAGTACAACCAAACCGCCAAATTAAAATTCGGCTATGCATAGGTCTCAACCACACTTGCCAATTCCAACCAATCTAATGCGTAATCCAACAAAATGATACATAAAACGTATCAAATTAAAATTCGGCTATGCATAGGTGATGATAACCTTCATGGCTACCATTTTGATTTCTCTGTTTGATTTTTTTAGTCATAGACAAGTGTATTAAAAACATTGGATAATTTTCTATTCATGTACCTGTTATATTTGTATTTCAGGTCTTTGTCCATTTAAGCAGCCAAAAGTTATTAATTATTAAAATTATTTACGGTAGTTTTTCACCCCGGGAAAGTTCGAAAACCGATGAATGGTAGAATGACGTTTTTCACTTGATCAAAAGGAGGATGATAAAGGCATAGAAGTTGAAGATAGACGAAAGACCCGAGCCCATTATATGAAGGAGTTTTCTCGAGGACAACACCGGTTGGTGGAGCGAAGTTGGGAAGTTGACTCGACCCATAGGGGAAATGTTAGATTTGACAGCATTTAAGCATTTATGGAAACTAACCCGAGGTGGTTCTGTTTTGTGAACCCGACCTGGTTTGAGCGGTCAGAAAGACTGGCCAAGCATCATTCGCTTTGGTTTGCCGACCCGAGGAACAAATTTGGCATTCGCGTTAGTGCTCGGAGTGCCAATCCGGATCGTATTTTTGTCCGGATTATTAAATTTGACATATATCATTAATATATGTATTTGAGATATTTAATGTAAATATAAAACATATATTTAAGATATTTGTATTTAATTATTGAATTGTTAAATAATTAAATTAATTAAAAACTAAATATTTTATGCCATGATTAATGTTAGGAAATAGCATGATTCTATTGGTTCACTTGTAAAGTTTACTTTATGATAAATGATATCATTTGAAATAAGTAAGCTTAAAGTCATTACCATTTAATTTGTTGAAAACAAAAAAAAAAAAATTTAATATCTTGATATTTTCTTTGACAAGTTTCGGCCAAGGGATGAAAAATAAAAGGGTTTTGTTTTTCTTTTGGTTTTGGAATTACACAAGTTACCAAATATTTACTTAGTTAAAAGTTTGAGAGAAAACTTTGAAGGAGAAAAGAAAAGCTTAAAGAAAAAGTTACTTTTGTAAGTATTTTCTCAATTTCTTCAACTTGAAAATTATTTCCATGTTTCTAAGCTTCAACATGTGTTGCTTAGAATTTTCTCTACTCTTTAATTATGTAAATTAATTGATTGGAAACTTGTTGGAAAGATGTTGCATGTGTGTATGAACAAAGCATGCTTATAATTTGTTATTAAGCATCCTAATGATTAATTAGTAATAATGTTTCCATTCTAGAGTTGCTAAGCCACTCATTTATGACCTAGAATTGTTCTTGAGTTGTTTCAAATTGGTGAGACTTGTTTGGTGTGTTAAAGAATTGATTAAAGTGTTGAACTTAATCAATTTAGTGTAAATTGATTAATTGGAGTATTTTGAGAAATTAGGGTTCTTAACCTATTCCAATTTTGGGGCTTTTCATATATGTGATATATTATGATGTGTATATGATGAATGTTAAATTTGGGATTAATTGGATTTGATCTTGACTTGTTTTGAACAAGATTGGACTAAATTCCAAAATTTGGAAACCTTTGGGGCTTCTTGGCAATTTTGGAATTTAGTGGGGTTTTTATTGTAATTTGTATTTTGATGTGTTGGACATGTTGAAAATTTTAGAATTGATTTGGAATCATCCAAAATTATATTTGACAATTTGAGAACTAAAATAAACAAAATACAAAGTTTAGAGGTCAAACGGTAATTTTTAAGAAATATGATTTCTTGGATAAAATTTCAGTTTTTAAGTATTGGGTAATTAAAATAAATAATTTTATTTTAATTTTCCAAGAAAAATAATTATCGGAAATTGTTTCGGGGTGAAATAATACGAAAACGGCGAAAAATGACGTTACCGGGTAACATCTACCCAAATAGTGAACTGGTCATTGTTTGGGTAGCCCACGAACTGTTCAAATATTTTTGGGGCTGACCTGGGCAGTCCCCATGTGCATTGATTGGTCAGTTCGGCCAGAAACGTGTTTTATGCTATTTTACGGAAAAACATATTCGCAAAAGTTTCGCGGTGTTTCTATGTTATTTATGTCGTTATATGATATCAAATAAATAAGTTTAGGTGAAATATGAATTAATTATTAATATTGGATATTGAATAATTTATTCATAAGTTTAAATATTTTAAACTACGATTTCGCCCAATTCACGCTCCTTCTGCTGCGCCGCCCTAATAAAAACCCAACAAAATAGTATCAGAGCAAGTATGATTTTGTACCCCTGATATGATTAGCCCTTTAAATTTGATATTTAATCTAATATTTACTTTTTACATGTATGTATTTATTTAATTTGATTAAATAAAGTGAAAAACATTTTTTTAGGAAAATCCCCGTTAAAATAAAATTTTATAAAATTACTAGTATTAAGAATACTTATTTCTTCGTTCGCCTTGTCAATACGGATGTAAATATTTTCATGATGCTATAGATGTAACTGTTAGTGTCCTACACATGCCCAAGGTCTCTAAACAATTATTTGTGTGTGAATAATTCAAGTAGAGTTGCGGAAATACTCACATTGAACGGATGAGAAATTTCAAAACTTTCTTTGTTGTAGAAGCTCCAAGACTTTGTATTTGAGTTCCAAACTCTTGGGTAGGTTTCCCTATCACTTCACAAGACTCCTTTAAGTGCTAACTTGAACAAAATTGAAAGAAAAAATTTCCCTTCCAAAGAGAAGCATGTTCGGCAATTAGAGGGAGAGAATGAATAGTTAAGTCAAACTTGGTTTTGTGTTGTTTTAAAATGCCACATTTATTACATCCAAGTACTCACATCAAGTGTCAAAAATGATGTAAGTAAAGTGGGTCCCACCATTTTAAATTCCAAATCTAGTTGGCTTACACAACACACTTTGGGCCCGGGTTCATTTAATCCGATTAAACGAAATTTCCGTCGCTAAATAATTAAATCCAATTTAATTAAATAATAATACATCACAAAATTATTACGAAAGTCGCTTACGAATTAATTCCAAATTAATTCGTTCGCTTGAATTAGAATCCAATTTTAATTTCGAATTGAAATCCAATTTCAATTAATATATCCAATATATTATTTTAGCCCGAATAAATAAATTAAATAGAAAAATCTAATTTAACTATTAAATTTATTTAACCGATTAATTCCAAATTAATCACGCTCTCTCTTCTATACGAATTTAATCCTAGATAAATTCTTGCCGCAATTAATCCCAAATTAATTTTCTCTCTCATAATTAATCCCAGATTAATTTTGTTCGAGTCAAATGTCATTGGTGAATATTTGGGAAGCGACCCAAGAGATCCCTGGATATGTTGGCAGTAAATACGGTTGTCGGACTATCTTACATGTGCGTACCTCGTACCATGTTCTCACCGATTTACAAGATATGGTTGGCTTCTAGCAAAACACCATACCTTCCCAATTCTCTAGAAATATTTAAAAAAAATATATAATATGTATCAGGCGTAGTATACTAAGTATTGCGTAATTCGATCCAGTATCGGATGTCACATGATAGGCCTAGGGCTGGAATTGTGTCTGCCCCGTACGAAGCATATATCGGATCACGCGTAACTAATCTCTGTAATCGAATAATCATGACCTAGTAATATTATCCCGATAGTTGCAGCATTTAAGAGTACCAGTACCATATCCTGTGTGATCATCATCTCTATATGACTGAAGTGATACTCCCATCTTGACATCACACTCAATACACTACGATTCTCAGTAAACCCAGCAGAGGTGTACACAAAACCTGTTAAAGCTCCAGACGACCAAAACCAAAGCAAATTGATTGTCACAAGTAATAGCAATGCAAGTCTCAGATTAAAGACCACATACACCTACCCTGATTCGGATTCCCATAGACACATTGTAGGCACTGCATTTTTACATATAAGTCCCGATGATGAGCCTCGTACGGAGGCACTACCTCTTAAGTCGCGGAAGTCGCGGGAAACAGACGTCGGAAGGGAATATTCAAAAATTGATGCCTCGTTGGTTTTGGTTCGCTCGCTTAGCTTTGGGTTTGCTCGTTAAGCCTCTATTTCAAAGTTTATCCCCAACCCAAACCTTAGCCCATTCTCTCTCATTAACCCTCACACCATGCACCTCATGTGAAGCTCATCACCAAAAGATCAAACACAACACAACAACTTAATTAAATAATCCACATGCACAAAATCCTTACCCCACCATTCATGCTCAAGCCACTACCCATAAAAATTCAACAAAACCAATTTAATAAACCCAAACCCCACATGAACAAAAGTCAAGCTCACAAACTCATTAAATAAACCATTGACACCTTGCACTCGCCCAAAAAATCCCACATGCTTCAAATCTCCTTTCAACAAGCAAACAAATCACAAGAAGCCAAAACCCTCACATCACTTTAGCCCTCCACGTCCAAATTCAACAAAGCTCACCTCCCTTTTCAAAAGCCACTCTTTCCATTTAATCAATTGCCCCCCTAATAAATTATTTTCCCCCACCAAACAACAAACATTAATTTCCCTCACTCCCCTTCAACCATTATAAATAAGAAACAAAGAACCCTTGCTCCCGGGACCAACATACACGTGAAACATATCTTCTCTCATCTTCACAAAATAATCACAAACCCACCACAAGCCACTCACGTCACTGCCCAACTTCACACCACAAATCACAATGAAACCCTAGCTTTCCGTGTCCTTACCCCTTCAATAATCCACATGAACCCTTGCTCCCCTAGCTAGAGAAATACACATGAAACCCTAATTGTTCACGCCCTTCCCACATGCAACACGTCCCCTTGCATTCACATAAGCCATGATAACAAGACACATCACATGACCCTCTCTATCATCACGCAACAGCCACCTAAGGCCTTTCTTTCTCACGCAACACAGCCCGGCCTTCTCACGCACAAACTGCAGCCCCATGCACTGAGCCACAAAACCCTAAAAATAGCCCACGCATAAGAACGCTTCAGCCTTCATCTATCAGCCCTCACGCCCCTTAAGAAAAGCCAACAAACTTCAACACACTCGGCAGCCACCAAAGCTTCACGTCCACCAGCCCTTCAGCGTATAACACCTCACGTACACTGCCCATCATGCAAAAACACTCAGCAACCAACTACCCTTCACGCCACAAACACACCCCTAAAGAACTAGCCCTTCATTACGCCATACACTACCTTCAATCTCACACGCCACTGACCAATGAAATAGCCATCCAAACACGCAGATCAGCCCTTCATTCTGCCCCTTAAGTTCACGCCTAAACTGCCTTGAACCAGCCCCTTAACCTCACGTCCAAGACCCTTTAGTGCAGCCCCTGAAACACACAGATCAGCCCTCCATTCTGCCTCCATATTTCACGCAAAACAGTCCTGAAGTTGTCCCAGAAACCACCGAAAACTCCTCCCTAAACAGCCCCCTACATCATCGAAAATATTTCCTGAAACAGCCCCCTAAAAAACCCGCCAAAATTGCCTCTAAATACCGCATATTCTACCCTCTAAACTACCAGTAAATTACCGTAAAAAACTGTACACCGCACCCGCAAAAACCGCACAATTTTATCACCAAAATAGCCCCGCATTACCGTAAGACAGTAAGCTGAAACCGTGATCGGAAACTGCAGTGAAACAGAGTGAAAACAGCGACCCAAGCAATGAAACAGCGAATGAAATCGTTGAACCAGTAAACCAGAGGAGTTGCGAAGTATCGACCCTTTCGACAACCGAATACCGCACTTTCGAGAAACGACAAAAGAGGTTAGACCAGAGGGAACCCCTTTTATTTATTATCCTTTATTTTTAGTTATTTTATTACTTTATTTCGCATGAGTATTGTGGATTGGTATATGATGTGATTCCGGATGAACGGAATATGTGTTCTCTCTTTCGGTATATCGGATGGAAACCCAGACATAAATTCCGTAGCCGAATCCGAATGGACGGTATTACGGTTTGCACTCGGGATACAATGCCACGTACCACTTGAGAGATTCATATATTTCATTTCATCCAACCTTGTATTCGAGCATGATTTAGTCTAGTATGTTGTTTATTTTTAAAGCATGATTATGTTACTTCTTTATGCATGATTTAGTTATTTCTTTTGCAATAGGAGTTTAATTTACGTTTATGTTTAGGTTGTCATCTATTTTTCGTATTTGATAATTCAACACGCTCATTGTGTGATATCGTATGTTTGCCGTTATAATAACTAACTTTTAAAACATGCAAACTTAGATTTAAGCCGTATACGAATTTAGTGTAGGTTACCTTTTTTTTTTGCAAATGTATGTTGAGTAGACTAGGTTAAAATTGCACAAATTCGTTCATTACAAGCGACATAAGTAAGGGACCATTCTGAACCCAACGGTTTGAGGTCTTCCCTTGCGAGGGGTGAGTGCGGCCTTAAATCATTTTCCCGGTTCATACCGAGTGGTGACTCCATTTTATTTCTCCGGTTTAGTCCCCTACGGGCTACTCCGTACTCCCAACCAGGCCGCGAGCCTGGAACAACATCGCCGATTTCTGTGTTCTACACACATAGTCATACTACCAATGGGACTCTGATGGGTTTCCAGAGCGAAGCTTTTCCCGGTCCAACGGCTAACAGAACCTCATATCACACTTGCATAAGTATCCAATGCTTAAATATATGAGAACTATGACGTTAAGCTTCCATAACGCGCACAGTGTGTAATACTAGTCTATTCCGCATTATCGATGTCCAGTCTCGATAATACTACGACTATGGATATTTAATTATCAAACCGTTCATGGATTAATATTGTCTCATATCTTATTAATCTGGTTTGACCATATGGACTTTTATCATTTATATATCCAAGTAATCTAATTACAAAATGATAAAATAGCAATTTCCTTTGTCATATAGTTAATTTGTACAAAAACACAATGTCTTTTACAAATAGTGATGCTATGGGTCATAATTGTCCAACAATCACCCATTTGGCTCATAGCCAATCACTCAAGTGTCCAACACCTAAACTATGTACAGGTCGCTCAAATTTTTGCCGAGATATAGCTTTCCTCAGCGGACCTGCAAGGTTATCATCTGATGCGATCTTTTTGATCTTGACATCGCCACGATGTATGATCGCACGAATAAGATGAAACCGTCGAAGTGCATACTTGGATCATTGATGAGACCGTGGTTCCTTAGCCTGTGATGTAGCCCAACTCAGCTGCTAACAGAACTACTCCTAATCCAATTAGGAATTTTACAGATCCAAAATGATTCTTTTATTGCCTTAGCCACAGCAGTGTATTCTGCTTTCCTTGTTAAATCGGTAACAGTCTCTTGCTTGAAAGATTTCCAGCTTACTGCTCCGTTGTTCAAACAAAATATGTACCCCGATTTTGACATACAGTCGTCTTTATCGGTTTGGAAACTTACATCGGTGTACCCAGTCACCTCAAGTTCTCCATCCCCATAGACTAAGAAAGCATCCTTAGTTTGTCTAAGATACTTGAGGATGTTCTTTACAGCAATCCAGTGACCATCACCTGGATCGGCCTGATAGTGTCTGCACATACTCAAAGCATATAAGACATCAGGTCGCGTACATATCATGGCGTACATGATCGATTCGTCTGCAGAAGCGAACGGGATCTGATTCATTGAATCTCTCTCATCTTGAGTTTAAGAACATATGTCCTTAGATAGAGAGACGCCATGTGACACTGGAAACAACCCCCTCTAAGACTGATCCATGTTGAATCTCTTCAACACTTTATCAATGTACGAACTCTGGGAGAGTCCAAGTAGCTTTCTATATCTATCCCGGTAGATCCTTATTCCCAGAATAAAGGCTGTTTCTCCCAGGTCTTTCATGGAGAATTTTAATGAAAGCCAAGCTTTCACCGATTGTAGCATGAGAATGCCATTGCCTAAAAGTAATACATCATCAACAATATAGGACAATGAATGTCAGTGCGCTCCTACTAACCTTCTTATATACACAAGAATCATTTTTTTTTGAATGAAACCATATTTTTTTATGATCTCATCAAAACGTTGGTTCCAAGAACGCGAAGCTTGCTTCAATCCATAAATGGATCGATTTAACTTGCAAACCTTGTTTGCATGTTTTGGCACGATAAAACCATCAGGCTGTTGCATATAAACATCCTCCAAAAGGTTTCCGTTAAGGAAATCGGTTTTGACGTCCATCTGTCATATTTCATAATCAAAATATGCAGCAATAGCAAGCATTATTTGAATGGATTTAATCATGGAAACATGTGAAAAAGTCTCATCTTAATCGACACCATGTCGTTGACGATACCTTTTCACTACAAGCCTAACTTTGTACGTTTGTATATTGCCTTCCTTATTCAACTTCCTTTTGAATACCCATTTACAACCAATAGGCTTAACGCCTTCTGGTGCATCAACCAGTGTCCAAACTTGGTTGGTATACATGGAATCCATTTCGGACTTCATGGCCTCTTGCCATAAAGCGGAGTCAATACCTTGTATTGCTTCCTCATACATAGTCGACTCATTATCCTCAATAAGATTAATATCTACATGAGGTGAGATCAGAAACTCATACCTCTCATGTTGTTTTTCTGACTCTCTCCGACCTACGCAGTTCTTGTATATTAGAAGATTATGAGCAGTCTCATCCCTGATGGACTGTTCGTGTTCCAAGAGGGGGTCGATGTCAGGAACAGTATCACTCCGATTTTCATCGAGTTATACTTTCCTCCCACTTATCACTGCATCTATGAATTCCTTTTCGAGGAAACTGCATGAAGAGCAACAAATATTTTGTTCTCTTATGGGTTGTAGAAGTAATATCATTTGGTTTCCCTAGGATAACCTATAAATAGGCACTTATTTGATTTGGGTTCTAGTTTGGTACCATCCAAACGTTTAACGTATGCCCAGCATCCTCAAATCTTCAGGAATGAGAAACCCGGTTTCTTTCATGTCCATATTTCATATGGAGTCTGTCCAACAGACTTTGACGGAACCTTATTCAAAATAAGTATTGCATTGTTCAATTGAGGTGTAGCTCAGTGCGACTCATCATTGACCTTATCATGTCTAAAAAAGTTTGGTTTCTCTGTTCAGACACACCGTTCAATTGAGGTGTTCCGGGAGGAGTCCACTGTGAAATAATACCATACTCTTTTTCAAGTAATCGAGAAACTCATTGCTCAAGTATTCTCCACCATGGTCCGACCGCAATGTTTTAATATTTTTTCGGTCTGTTTTTCTACTTCGTGTTGAAACTCTTTGAATTTCTCAAAATTTTCCGACTTGTGTCTCATAAGATATACATAACCATAACGTGATGCATCATCCTTAAAGGTTACGAAGTATTTATATCCACCTCTAGCCTGGCTAGACATGGGCCCACATACGTCATTATGAATGAGGGCTAACAGCTCGGTGGCACGTACACCCTTACCACTAAAAGGTGTTTTAGGTATTTTTCCCAATAAACAAGATTCACAGACGTCATATGAATTAGGATCAAATCAGTCCAAGTATCCACTCTTCTAAAGTATGGATATACGAGTCTTGTTAATGTATCCCAGACGAAAATGCCACAGATAAGTCTCATCCGTGTTACTCAATTTGAGCCTTTTGTTTGTCATGTTATATGTTTGAGATTCATTTATATTCAAAATATAAAGACCATTATTAACATCTGATGTACATATCAAAATGTCATCTTTATATACAGAACACCCACTGTTCCGAAATACAAAGGTATACCCACATCGGGTTAACCAAGATACAGAGATGATATTCCTAGTCAAACTAGGTATAAAATAATAGTCACCTAATGTAATTACATTCCCCGAGGGCAGGTTCAAAACATAGGTCCCAACGGCCAAAACAGCGACTCTCGTCCATTTTCTGACTCGTAGGTCGATCTCACCTGAAGCCAGTCTCCTGCTTATCTGTAGATCCTATATATCAGTACATATGTGAGTACCACATGCAGAATCAAAAATCCAATTTTTAAAACCAGTAGTGGACATGATTATTTCAATAACAAACATACCTGAGGCCGGAGCCTTGCCCGCCCCCGCTTCCTTCGAGTTCGCCTTGTACTCACGGCAGACACGCTTCCAATGACCCCGTTTGCCATAGTGTAGGTAGAAGTATTGGGATTTGTCCTTAGTCTTCCTAGAAGACTGTGACGATTTAGCTTTGCTCTTTTTCTTTTTTTTCTTCACACCCCCCAGATGCCTTTGGCCAAACCTTGGCCTTTTGGGATGTCAAAGTAAGATGCGCCTCGCTTCTTAGCCTTCAGAAGCTCTGGCTTTGCCTCTTTCAGCATCGCCATCAACTCTCCAAGAGTCTTTTCTTGGTTCATCATATTGTAGTTCATGATGAACCCGCCCCAAAAATCGGACAAAGACTGTAAGATCACATCTATAGAAGTCTCGGCCTCAAAGGTAATGCCCAACTGACCTAGCTATTTGATGTCAGCAATCATCTGCGACAGGTAGTACTCGACAGATGTACCCTCTGACATACGCGAGTGAAATAGCTTCTTTTACAATTCGTACTTCTGAGATCTAAGATTAGATCTGTGAAGATCCTTCAATTTCAGCATCAGGTTATAAGGATCCAATCCTTTGTTCTGACGATGAATTGAGGAGTCATTGCAGTAAGCATGACGGACTGAGCAGTAAATTTATAATCTCGATGAGTCTTCCAAAGCTCATGATCTACTACTGACCAGCGTATAACGCAAGTGCACATATCGTTCAAGTAGTATAAAATATTGATCCCACAAGGATTTAATTCCTACTGCCGTTATTAATTATTGATACTATTTATTTACAGGTATCTAATTATAGGGAGAATGAAATTGATTACTTTTGGTTGGTTGAATTGGATTTGCTAATTAAAATAAAAACAGACTCAAAAGAAATACTAGGAAAATAAATGAAAATACTAAAAGATCTAGGGTCGTGACTCCACACAATATTATTCAAAAGATGATTAATTCTCTTACATATGTGTAATAAATTAGTTTTGCTAACCTGGAACACGAAAATATGCCAAAAGCCTCTGTCGATGGTCAAACGCAAATACCTAGTATAACCCATTGAACCATATGTCTATGTCAACCAAATTACCTGGATTCATTAATCAAGTTCCAATTATGGCTACCCCCCCCACGCCCAGATAGGTATTGTTGGTTTCTATAATATGTCCCAAACAAAGATTAAGCATGTGAAATACTATAAAGAATATATATTTAAACATGAAGTATGGCGGAATCATACTTACAATGCCTTGTGATGAAGTAGAAGATCAAATGGTAGAAGCTCCAAGTGATGGAAGGTTCGGCCAAGAGGAGGAAGAAGACTCCAAGCTCCAAGCTCTTGTATTCCAAGCTCTTTGATGGTTTCCCTATCACCTCTTTTGATCCCTTGCTTGTGCTAGCAAAAATGGAGAAGTGGAAGATCAAATCTTCCTTGCCCTTGTCAATGAAGCTCTCGGCAATTTGAGAGAGAAGAGAGAATTTTGTGAAATTTTTGATTAATTAATCTTTGTATTACCAAAAATCAATTTATATTTATGTTATAATTTATTAAATTAATAATAAATCTATGACATAAACCATGCAATGGCTTAGAGTGTCAAACACTCAAACTCCATGCAATGCCTTTGAGTGAAATGCACACTATCACCATGCAATGCCTTAGAGTGTTTTGTACACTATTAACATGCAATGCCATATCAATGACAAGTGTCATGTGGGCCCCACACGTTTTCCAATGAAAGTGGGCCCACGTCCACTCACGCGTTCGGGTTCGATATTTCCGAAATACCGAGCTAGCGTCGCGACGTTAATTAAATCGGATTTAAATAAATAATCGCTCCTAGCGAAATTATTATTTACGTCGCTTACGAATTAATTCTAATTAACTCGTACGCCCGAATTAAAATCTAATTTTAATTTCGCGTCGAAATCGAATTTCGATTATTATATCGAATATAATAATTATATCGATTAATTCCAAATTAACCGTTCTCTCTCTCTCTAAATAAGGCACTTTATCCGAGATAAAGTTTCTCCGCAATTAATCCAAGATTAATTAAGTTCGAATCAAATATCATAGGTGAATCTTCAGGAAGCGACCCAAGAGATCTCCGGATATTTTGGCAGTAAATACGGTCGTCGGATAATCCGAACACGTACGTACCTCGTACTACGTCTTTACCGATTTACAAGACAAGGTTGGCTTCTAGCAAAGCGCCATGCCTACCCAATTCTCCAGAAATATTCTTATAGGAATAAGAATCTCTGTATCAGGCGTAGTATACCGTAGTATTGCGTACATCGATCCAGTATCGGATGGTCACATGCTAGGCCTGGGGCTGGAGATGTGTCTGCCCCGTACGAAACATATATCGGACATCAAGCAACTAGTCTCTTTAAATCGGACAATCCTGACCTTGTCATATTGTCCCGACGGTTGCAACCTTTTATAGAGTACTAGTTCTGTGTCCTGCGTGATCATCACCTCCATATGTCTGAAGCGATACTTCCATCTTGACATCACATCCAGTACACTACGATTCTCGATAAACCCAGAAGAGGTGTACACAGAACCGGTTAAGGTCCCCAACCACCAAAACTAAAGTTTACCGATTGTCGCAAGTACTAGCGATGTAAGTCTCAGGTTAAGACCATATACACCTACCCTGATGCGGCCTCCCATAGACACGCAGACATACTACCAATGGGATTCCGCGGGGTCTATCCAGAGCGAAGCTGTTTTCCGTACCATCGGTAAAACACAACCTCCTATCGCACTTGCATAAGTATCCAATACTTAAATATATGAGAACTATGCCGTCGTGCCCTCACAACGTGCACAAGCGCAATACTAGTCTATTCCGCATTATCGATGTCCAGTCTCGATAATACTACGACTAGGGATATTTAATGATTAAACCTTTGGGGACTGATACTGTCTCATATCATTCTCAGTCCAGGTACTAATCATATGGACTTTCGCCATTTATAAGTCAAAGTAAATAATATTACAAAACGGCAAAAGGCAATTTCATTATCACATAGTTAATTTTGTACAATAATACAATATCATTTACAAACAGTGACGCTATGGGACATAATGTCTAACAATCTCCCACTTGGCCTATAGCCAGTCACTCAAGCATCTAATACCCGAACTATGTATGTGTCGTTCAAAAACTTGCTGTAGAACAGCTTTCGTCAGCGGATCTGCAATGTTGTCATCTGATGTGACCTTCTCGACTTTTACATCGCCACGATGTATAATCTCCCGAATCAGATGATAACGTCGAAGAACATGCTTGGACCGTTGATGAGACCTTGGTTCCTTAGCCTGTGCTATAGCCCCGTTATTGTCACAATACAATGGAACGGGCTCAGCTGCTAACGGAACTACTCCTAATCCGATTAGGAACTTTCGGATCCAAACTGCCTCCTTTGCTGCTTCAGATGCAGCGATGTACTCCGCTTCTGTTGTTGAATCGGCAACAGTATCTTGCTTGGAAGATTTCCAGCTCACTGCTCGCTCGTTATTCAAGCAAAAAATGTACCCGGATTGCGACTTGTAGTCATCCTTGTCGGTTTGGAAACTTGCATCGGTATACCCAGATACCGCAAGTTCTCCACCTCCATAAATTAAGAAAGCATCCTTAGTTCGTTTAAGATACTTAAGGATATTCTTAACTGCTATCCAGTGACCTTCACCTGGATCGGCCTGATAGCGACTGCACATGCTCAAAGCATATGAGACATCAGGTCGTGTACATATCATGGCATACATGATCGATCCGACTGCCGAGGCGAACGGTATCCGACTCATGTGGTCTCTCTCTTCCTGAGTCTTAGGACACATGTCCTTAGACAGAGAGGTACCTCGTACCATTGGAACCAATCCCCTCTTGGATTGTTCCATGTTGAATCTCTTCAACACTTTATCAATGTATGTACTCTGGGAGAGTCCAAGCAGCTTTCTAGATCTATCCCTGTAGATCTTTATTCCAAGAATAAAGGCTGCTTCTCCCAGATCTTTCATGGAGAATTTTAATGAAAGCCAAGCTTTCACCGACGTTAGCATGGGAATGTCATTGCCTATAAGCAATACGTCGTCGACATAAAGGACAATAAAAGTAAGTGCTCTCTCCACTAACCTTCTTGTATACACAAGGGTCATCTGCGTTTTGCACGAAATCATATTCCTTTATGATCTCATCAAAACGCTGATTCCATGACCGTGATGCTTGCTTCAATCCATAAATGGATCGATTTAACTTACAAACCTTGTTTGCAAGTCTAGGTACGATAAAACCGTCAGGCTGTTGCATATAAACATCCTCCAAAAGGTTTCCGTTAAGGAAAGCGGTTTTAACGTCCATCTGCCATATCTCGAAGTCGAAATATGCAGCTATTGCAAGCATTATCCGAATGGATTTAATCATGGCAACGGGTGAGAAGGTTTCGTCATAATCAATACCATATTGTTGACGATACCCCTTCGCTACAAGCCTAGCCTTGTACGTTTGTACGTTGCCATCCATGTCGGTCTTCTTCTTGAAGATCCATCTGCATCCAATAGGCTTTACGCCTTCTGGTGCATCAACCAGTGTCCAAACTTGGTTGGCGTACATGGAATCCATCTCGGACTTCATGGCTTCTTGCCATAAAGCGGAATCGATATTTTGTATCGCTTCCTCATACGTAGCCGGCTCATTATCCTCAATAAGATTAATATCTATATGAGGTGAGATCAGGAACCCATACCTCTCAGGTACTGTTCTGACTCTCTCCGACCTACGCGGTCCTTGTGTATGTGAAGTTTGTGGTACAGACTCATCCCGGATGGTCTGTTCTTGTTCCGTCGTTGATTCATTGCCAGGAACAGTATCACTACGATCTTCATCGAGTTCTACTTTCCTCCCACTTACCACTGCATTATAAAATCCTTCTCAAGGAAAAATGCTTGTAGAGCAACAAATACTTTGTTCTCTTGTGGGTGATAGAAGTAATATCCTTTGGTTTCCCTAGGATATCCAACGAAAAGGCATTTATCAGATTTGGGTTCAAGTTTGGTACCTTCCAAACGTTTAACATATGCCCAGCATCCCCAAATCTTCAGGAAAGAGAAACCTGTTTCCTTCCTGTCCATATCTCATATGGAGTCTGTTCAACAGACTTCGACGGTACCTTATTCAAAATAAGTATAGCACTGTTTAATGCGTATCCCCAGAAGGATATTGGTAGCTCAGTGCGACTCATCATTGACCTTACCATGTCCACAAGTGCGTTTCTCCATTCACCGTTTCTCTCGTTCACTGTCGGTGTTCCTGTGTGGATCCATTCTGTAATTCCATATCATTGTAATCCATGTGAACTCTTCAAGTAATCTTGAAACTCATAACTTAAGTATTCGCCACCACGGTCTGACCGTAATGTCTTGATACTCTCCCTGTTTGTTTCTCCACTTCGTGTCGAAACTCTTTGAATTTCTCAAAAGTTTCCGACTTGTGTCTCATAAGATACACATAACCGTAACGAGATGCATCATCTGTAAAGGTTACGAAGTAGTGAAATCCACCTCTAGCCTGGCTAGACATGGGCCCGCATACGTCAGTATGAACGAGAGCTAACAGTTCTGTGGCACGTTCACCTTTACCGCTAAAAGGTGATTTAGGCATTTTGCCTAAAAGACAAGATTCGCAGACGTCATATGAATTGGGATCAAATTCGTCCAAGTACCCACTCTTTGAAAGTGTGGATATGCGAGTCTTGTTGATGTGTCCCAGACGACAATGCCACATATAAGCTTCATCTTTTAGATTACTCCTTTTGAGCCTTTTGTTTGTCATTTTAGGAGATTCATTTATATTCAAAATAAAAGACCGTTATTTGCAACAGCTGTGCAAATTTCTGCATCATTTTTATATAAATAACACCCTGTGTTCCTGAATACAAAAGTGTAACCCTGCTGGGTTAACAAGGATACAGATATAATATTCCTAGTTAAACTAGGAACAAAATAACAGTTCAAAGTTTAAGTTCATGCCCTGAGGGCAGTACTAAAACAAAAGTGCCTACGGCCAAAACAGCAACTGGTGTTCCGTTTCCGACCCGTAGATCCATCTCCCCTGATGCCAGCACCCTGCTATCATGCAGATCCTGCACATCAGTACAAATATGAGCACCACAACCAGAATCAAAAATCCAATTTTTAAAACTAGAAGTATTCATATTTATCTCAATAACAAACATACCAGAGGCAATGGCCTTGCCAGCCTTGATATCCTCCCTCTGCACAATGCTCATTCGGCAGTCACGTTTCCAGTGACCCCTCTTGCCGCAGTTGAGGCAGATGTCGCGAGATTTGTCCTTTGGCTTCCTAGAAGCCACTGTCAACTTGCCTTTACCCTTCTTCTTGAACTTCTTCTTCCTTGCACCTCCAATTGCCTTGGGGCCACCCTTTGGCGCATGAGAGGTCAATGCTAAATGCGCCTCGCGCTTGCTCCCCTTTAGGAGTTCCTTTTCGGACTCCTTCAGCACACAACAACTCTCCTAGAGTGTCGTCAGTATCCATCAACTTGTAGTTGACTATGATTTGTTTCCAAGTATCGGGAAGTGACTGCAAGATCATATCTATAGTCAGATCAGCCTCCAAGACTATTCCCATATTGGCCAACTCATCAATATCGGCAATCATTTGAGCCCCGTGGGCTTCAACTGATGCGCCATCTGTCATCCGGGAGCGGAAGAGTTTCCTTACTAGCTCGTACCTCTTCATCCGCTTATTGGTGCGGTGAAGATCACGCAATCTTGCCATCATGTTATAGGGATCCAAGTCCCTATTCTGGCGTCTGAAATGCTGAGTCATTGCAGCTAGCATAACTGACTGAGCTTGGTCACAATCATCACTATGAGTTTTCCATAACTCTAGCTCCAGTGGCTCAGTGGGTTTAGGGCGGGAGAGGTCTCTGAATAGTATACAGTATCCTCTCAGCCCCAAGCACTATCTTGAGGTTCATTTCCCAGTCGGCAAAGTTTGTCCCTTTGAAGACATTATCGCCCATGATTATGTCGCGGATATTACCTTTGCCAGTCATCTTGACAACTATAGTCCAACTATAAAGTCAACGATGTTATGGGTACAGTCAAACTGTTACATACATATAAAAATAACAATATATTAGTCCAACTAATTATTTAAAATATTGACGAAATAATTTTGAAAGACGCGTAAGGCTAAATATCTGAATGAAATTGCAAATTCAATAATAGCCTCCCACTATTTTCTTCAAGTTTCTAACCCTCTGTAGAGAACTCGGGAAATCGAATTTCCTAGTGGGCTAGGATCCCGTTAAATAACACACAACCTTGACTTTGGCCAATAAAAATTGTATGCTATTTAACATAGGTAGATCTCCATGATCAATTGGATCTCATCCAATTCCTAGATCCGGTTAGGTGGACATCCAAGTCCGAAACATATGTATAATGTCAATGTATCTAATACATTTTCCTAACCATATCCTCTGAATCAACTAGGCCTTGGCTTTGGCCAAAAACAAACCTAATGATTCCAGTTAAGCGGGACCCATTGACAAGGAAAGTTTCGTAATCAATGTCGTTGGACAAAAAGTGATCTTGACTTTGGCCAATAAAAATCACGATTTGGACAAGACACCGATATGCAACAAAACTCTCATGATTCAAGTACATCCTTGATTGACAAAGGTCTTGACTTTGGTCAAAAACAAACCAATGCCAACTTCGGATCTTGAACAAGAACCATTCAATGGAAGGATATTCGCTTAATATAAATTGAGGGATTTTCGCGTAATTGGCAACCAATTTATTTATCTTTGTTAGGTCTCATCATCATACACCCTTAAGCATGCTTCTAAAACATCATAAAGCGCGTAAAGTAAATAATAGTGATATGCGGATGGATATATAAACAACTTGTTCCTAGAACAAATCACTCACTCCCTTTCCTCTCCCCGCTAGCACTATCTACTACTTCTACCCAATTACATAATACAATAAGAGAAACCTCATTTACATTGAGGGGAATTAGGTGAGAAGAGAATACAAAGAGATAAAGAGATAAGGCTGGACACGCAGGTCCAATTTATAAATTCCAAATTTACAATAATTTCTAAAATTACCCTTTCCCTTCTAATATCCATCCGATATACACTATTCATTCATCACATACATATATATTCAAACAAGACATGCTTTTACAACCAATCTAATCCAATTAATTAGTCTTTGTTAAAGTGATCATCCAATGTTCAAACAACGGTTTGATTTTGCGCGAGTCCAACTCGATTGAGAATAAGTACACAAGGTACGAATTCGCGAATTATATCGAACTACTTATTAAATCTTTTAATTCGTATTCAATACTAATTCAATTATTTAATTCCAAATTAAATGTTTACACTTTAATGTGCTTTAAAGACTTAGATTCTAAATCCAATTCTATTGGGTCTCAAAGCCCAACTAACATCATCCAATGTTTAATTTAATTCGAGTCAAATGGGCTTTCAATTGATTTATTAAGGCTTGGGCTTTGGTCAATGTGGGTCATACCCAATTACCAAGCCCAAATAAGGAATCACCCTTAAGTGCCATAAAACCAATTTCAAGCCCATAAGGCCCAATTAAATTATTAAAGCCCATTATATTATATTTGGACTTAATGGAGTGATTTAGGCCCAAATTGGATCCAATCCATTTGGCCCAAATCTACTTGGTCCAACCAAGCCCATTATGCCCAAATACAATATTAAAAGCCCAATTCCAATTAAGCCCATTAATTAAATTTTAATATTCCAAACATTAAAATCCAATTAATTAAAGTGTAATATCAAGATTAATATTTAAACCAAATATTCCAATAATACCCATTTAATTTATTAATCATGTATTGTTCAAAATAAATGTCCAACATTAATTTTAACAAAAAATCAACAACTCCATTACATGTCTTATGTATTCGGCCAAGGTGAGTTTTGTGTATCGATTTGTATTTCAATCCGATTGAATTACTAATCTACGTCCCATACACGTTCTAAGTCATCCAATGATCTTATACACAAAAATATTCAAACCACTCCAAGTAGTAATACATTCGGCCAAGGCATGGATTTGGGGAAAAATCATCCAATGCATTTTTCATGAAATTGATTCCATATAACATCATGTTATACACATGCAAGCATACTTATTAATCAAATTTCATAAGAACATGCTTATATCAATTTCATCATGCCATTCGGCCAAGGTGAATATATTGGGGAAAAATCATCCAATGCATTTTTCATAAAATTGATTCCATGTAATATCATTCTATATACATGCAAGCATACTTATTCATCAAATTTCACAAGAACATGCTTCAATCAATTTATCACACCCATTCGGCCAAGGTAGAAATTTTGGGGAAAAATCATCCAATGCATTTTTCATAAAATTGATTTCATATAATGTCATTTAACATACATATAAGCATACTCATTCATCAAATTTCACAAGAACATGCTTCAATCAATTTTACCCAAATTTTAACCTAAAGTATTTCATGCTTAAACCTAGCTCAATGATACCATTGTTGGTTTCTATAATATGTCCCAAACAAAGATTAAGCATGTGAAATACTATAAAGAATATATATTTAAACATGAAGTATGGCGGAATCATACTTACAATGCCTTGTGATGAAGTAGAAGATCAAATGGTAGAAGCTCCAAGTGTGGAAGGTTCGGCCAAGAGGAGGAAGAAGACTCAAGCTCCAAGCTCTTGTATTCCAAGCTCTTTGATGGTTTCCCTATCACCTCTTACCTCTTTTGATCCCTTGCTTGTGCTAGCAAAAATGGAGAAGTGGAAGATCAAATCTTCCTTGCCCTTGTCAATGAAGTTCTCGGCAATTTGAGAGAGAAGAGAGAATTTGTGAAAAGTTTTGATTAATTAATCTTTGTATTACCAAAAATCAATTTATATTTATGTTATAATTTATTAAATTAATAATAAATCTATGACATAAACCATGCAATGGCTTAGAGTGTCAAACACTCAAACTCCATGCAATGCCTTTGAGTGAAATGCACACTATCACCATGCAATGCCTTAGAGTGTTTTGTACACTATTAACATGCAATGCCATATCAATGACAAGTGTCATGTGGGCCCCACACGTTTCCCAATGAAAGTGGGCCCACGTCCACTCACGCGTTCGGGTTCGATATTTCCGAAATACCGAGCTAGCGTCGCGACGTTAATTAAATCGGATTTAAATAAATAATCGCTCCTAGCGAAATTATTATTTACGTCGCTTACGAATTAATTCTAAATTAACTCGTACGCCCGAATTAAAATCTAATTTTAATTTCGCGTCGAAATCGAATTTCGATTATTATATCGAATATAATAATTATATCGATTAATTCCAAATTAATCGTTCTCTCTCTCTAAATAAGGCACTTTATCCGAGATAAAGTTTCTCCGCAATTAATCCAAGATTAATTAAGTTCGAATCAAATATCATAGGTGAATCTTCAGGAAGCGACCCAAGAGATCTCCGGATATTTTGGCAGTAAATACGGTCGTCGGATAATCCGAACACGTACCCTCGTACTACGTCTTTACCGATTTACAAGACAAGGTTGGCTTCTAGCAAAGCGCCATGCCTACCCAATTCTCCAGAAATATTCTTATAGGAATATAAGATCTGTATCAGGCGTAGTATACCGTAGTATTGCGTACATCGATCCAGTATCGGATGATCACATGCTAGGCCTGGGGCTGGAGATGTGTCTGCCCCGTACGAAACATATATCGGACATCAAGCAACTAGTCTCTTTAAATCGGACAATCCTGACCTTGTCATATTGTCCCGACGGTTGCAACCTTTTATAGAGTACTAGTTCTGTGTCCTGCGTGATCATCACCTCCATATGTCTGAAGCGATACTTCCATCTTGACATCACATCCAGTACACTACGATTCTCGATAAACCCAGAAGAGGTGTACACAGAACCGGTTAAGGTCCCCAACCACCAAAACTAAAGTTTACCGATTGTCGCAAGTACTAGCGATGTAAGTCTCAGGTTAAGACCATATACACCTACCCTGATGCGGCCTCCCATAGACACGCAGACATACTACCAATGGGATTCCGCGGGGTCTATCCAGAGCGAAGCTGTTTTCCGTACCATCGGTAAAACACAACCTCCTATCGCACTTGCATAAGTATCCAATACTTAAATATATGAGAACTATGCCGTCGTGCCCTCACAACGTGCACAAGCGCAATACTAGTCTATTCCGCATTATCGATGTCCAGTCTCGATAATACTACGACTAGGGATATTTAATGATTAAACCTTTGGGGACTGATACTGTCTCATATCATTCTCAGTCCAGGTACTAATCATATGGACTTTCGCCATTTATAAGTCAAAGTAAATAATATTACAAAACGGCAAAAGGCAATTTCATTATCACATAGTTAATTTTGTACAATACATAATACAATATCATTTACAAACAGTGACGCTATGGGACATAATGTCTAACAGTATACGGGTCTTAATCCTGTAAGGAAATCCTATTAAAGTGTTATTTCATCAAGAAGTCGTGGGCTTAATTGAATCTAAGCTGAAACCTAAAATCCCTATGTCCTAGTCATTTTAAGTTACCACATCATTTTAATTGGTGATCAGACAACAAGAAGCATTAAAGCTTGACTCATAAACACCTAAAGAATTACCCCAATAAATAATTATCAATTATTAAGCCTAGTAATATTGTGTTTCATTCATCACTCCTAGAATAACATAAAATACTGGGGTTAGAGTCCCCATTTAATATTTATCTAGGCCTCTCACTTATTATAATATATAATTATGTTTCTGTTCTCTTTCTTCCTCAGGAATTAATAATTTAAACATTTAAAACCAGCTATATAGGTGTAATCCATTAGTCACTAACAACCATACCATATAGGCGGTAATCCTGTCAAAAAAAAAAAAAAAAGTCACAATAAAGATCAGCCATAGGCGGTAAAGGAATTTATATTTAGACCGACCATATTAGGGCGGTAATAAAGTCTGCCATTAATTAATCGGGTTAAATCTAATTTAATATTATAATTAAGTGAGATTAACCTAGAAATTATATTAAAATTTTCACCGTTTACCCTAGCGAAATTTTAACTACAAAACATAAAAGTAAATAAAAGAAAGCTGTAATAAAAACTAAAGTAAAAATACATAATTTTAATATTACAATAATTTACAAAACTAGATGCTTCCTATGAAATCAGGGAAAAATCCCAAGGAAAGCACACCAAATGAGGTGCAAATGAGCTCAATTTATGGGTAGAAATTGGGGTTGGCGTCGCGACGCTAGGTCTTGGCGTCGCGACGCCGAAAAGCATTTTTGTTTACGCGCTTTGACCACGCGCGTTTCGTCGGTGCAATCTTATGATGACATGTGTCACGCGGGAGATGGTGCAGTGGGAAGCTGACACGTGGCACACGGCTGATGCGGTTGAATGAGAAGCTGACACGTGGCACACGTATTGTCGGTAGCATGTGATGATGACACGTGTCCCGACGCATTTTAGCAAGATCTATTCTGATGATGACACGTGGAAAGCACACGTTAGTGTTGGGTTTCTACTATAGTCCCAAGATCATTCAAGCAATGAAAATAATGTGAATATAACAAAGAAGTATGGCAGAATCATACTTACAATGAACGGATTTGCGATGCGATGACAACAAAAATTCTGCTCCAAGTTTTCTTCTTTGTTGGTTTCGGTCAAGGTCCTCTTTGTGCTCCATGGATGATCTTCAAGCTCCAAGCTTTGAGAATGGATTCCATGCTCAAGGGTTTGTTTCCCTATCACCTTTAGATGACCCTTTATGTGCTAGCATTGGAGAAAATTGCAACAAAAATTCCCCTATTCTTCACCTTGTTGCTCTCGGCATTTGGCAAGAAATTTGAGAGAATTTTGGCCCTTGGACGTGAGTTAGGAGAAGGGAGAGAGAGAGAATGAGTTGGTTGTTTTGTGTATTTAGATTTCTAACACACTAATACCAAAAACCAAAGTCAAAAATGGTACAATCATTAAAGATTTCAACCACCCCCATCAATCACAATAAAGTGACAAGCATCACATCACTCAAAGTGACAAGACATCCATCACTTGAATGACTAATGAAGTGACGCGTGATGTGACTTGTGGGCCGCACTTAAATTCGAAATGCGAGTGGGCCCGCAAACACTCCCGGGCTCGGGTTCGCTAATTCCAAATTAACGAATTTTCCGTTGCGACGTAATTACATCAAATTTAATTAAATAAATATGCCTAGCAAAATTACTATTCATATCGCTAGCGAATTAATTATAAATTAACTCGTTCGCCTGAATTAAAATCTAATTTTAATTCCGCGTCAAAATCTAATTTCGTTTAATATATCGAATATATTATTCTATCGATTAATTCCAAATTAATCGCTCTATCTTTTTAAATAATATTTTATCCCAGATAAAATATCTCCGTAATTAATCCCAGATTAATTTTCTCACTCTACTAATTAATCCCATATTAATTATGTGCGAGTCATACGTCATCGGTGAATCTTCGGGAAGCGACCCATGAGATCCCTGGATATGTTAGCAGTAAATTTGGTCGTCGGACTATCCGAACACGTACGTACCTAGTACTATGTTCTTACCGATTTAAAAGACATGGTTGGCTTCTAGCAAAGCACCGTGCCTACCCAATTCTCCAGAAATATTCTTAAAGGAATATGTAATCTATATCAGGCGTAGTATACGTAGTATTGCGTATTGCAATCCAGTATCGGATGTCACGTGCTAGGCCTGGGGTTGGAATTGTGTCTGCCCCGTAGGAAGCACATATTGGATCTCTGGTAACTAGTCTTATAATCGAATAACTATGACCTAGTCATATTATCCCGATAGCTTCAGCATATAAGACACATGTTCTGTATTCTATGTGATCATCATCTCCACTATGACTGGAGTGATACTTCCATCTCGACATCACACCCAATACAATACGATTCTCAATATACCCAGAAGAGGCATACACAGAGCCGGTTAAAGCCCTGGATGACCAAAACCAAATTATATTGATTGTCACAAGTATTAGCGGTACAAGTCTCAGGTTAAGACCAAATACACCTACCCTGATTCAGACTTCCATAGACACATAGTCATACTACCAATGGAATTCCGAGGGGTCAATCCGAGCTAAGCTGTTTCCGTACCATGGGTAAACACAACCTCCTATTACACTTGCATGAGTATCCAATACCCAAATATATGAGAACTATGATGTTATGCTCCCATAACACGCAAAAGTGTAATACTAGTCTATTCTGCATTATCGTTATGTCCAATCTCGATAATACTCCGACTAGGGATGTTTTAATGATTAAACCTTGATGGATTGATACTGTCTCATATCTTATCATTCCGAAACTAATCATATGGACTTTTATCATTTATATATCCCGGTAATTTAATTACAAATGATAAAAGAGCAATTTCCTTTGTCACAAAGTTAATTTATACAACAACACCATGTTCTGTACAAATAGTGATGATATGGGTCATAATTGTCGAACAATCTCCCACTTGGCCTATAGCCAATCACTCAAGTGTCTTACACTTGAACTATATACGGTTCGCTCAAACTTCTGCTGAGAAAAATGCTTTCGTCAGCGGATTTGCAAAGCTATCATCTGATGCGATTTATTCGTAATCACATCGCCACGATGTATGATCCGAACGAATCAGATGAATAGTTGAAGTATATACTTGGATCATTGATGAGACCATTAATTCTTTAGCATGTGTTGTAGCCTAGCTCAGCTACTAACAGAACTACTACTCCTACCAATTAGGATTATTAAGATCTAAATGGCTTCTATTGCTGCCTCAGCTGCAGCAATATTCCGCTTTTGGTTTATTTCGGCAACAATATCTTGCTTGGAAGATTTCCAGCTCACTGTTCCGTTATTCAAACTATATAATATCCTTTATTACGACTTATAGTCATTTTTGTCGGTTTGGAAACTTGCAACGGTGAACCCATTCACTTCAAGTTCTCATTCTCCATAGAATAAGAAAGCATCCTTAGTTCATCTAAGATACATAAGGATGTTCTCAACATCAATCCAGTGACTATCACTTGGATTGGCCTGATTTTGACTCCATATGCTCAAAGCATATGAGAACCAGGTCGCGTACATATTTTTCAATGTACGAGTACTCAGAGAGTGCCAACAACCTTTAGATCTATCCCAATAGATCTTTATTCCTAGAATAAAGGTTGTCTCTCCCAAGTATTCTACGGAGAATTTTCATGAAAGCCAAGCTTTCACCGATTGTATTATGGGAATATAATTTCCAAGAAATGTATATCATCGTTTTATAGGACAGTCACTTTCAGTGCGCTCCCACTAAACTCCTTATATACACAAGAACAATTATCGTTTTAAATCATATACCGTTATGATTACATCAAAACGATAGTTCCAAGAACGCAATGCTTGCTTCAATCCATGAATGGATCGATTAACTTACAAAACTTGTTTGTTTGTTTTGGTACGAAAAAACCGTCAGGATGTTGTAAACATCCTCCAGAAGGTTTCCGTTTAAGGAAAGCGATTTTGACATTCAGCTGCCATATTTCATAAATGAAACATGCAGCATTAGCAAGCATTATCCAAATGGATTCAACCATGGCAACAAGTAAAAGATTTCGTCGTAATTGACACAATGTTGATAATTATACCTTTTCGTAACAAGCCTAGCTTAGTACGTTTGTTTGTTTCCATCCATGTATGTCTTCCTTGAAGACTTATATAGTACCAATAGGCACAATGCCTTTCAGTACAACAACTAGTGTCTAAACTTGGTTGTTATACAAGGAATCCATTTCGGACATCATGTCACTTTGCCATAATATGGAGTCGATACCTTGTATCACTTCCTTATACGTAGTCAGTTCGTCTTCCTCAATAAGATAGACATCTTTATGAGGTGAGATCAAAAACCAATACCTCCCAGGTTTTTTTCTGACTCTCTTCGACTTACGCGGTTCTTGTGTATTCGAAGATTATTGGTATAGTTCCATCCCTGATGAACTATTTGTGTTCCATTAAGGAATCGGTGCCTGGAATAATATTACTCCGATTTTCATCGAGTTTTACTTTCCTCCCACTTACCACTGCATATCGGTATTCCTCTTAGGAAAACCGCATGGCGAGCAACAATTACATTGTTCTCTAGTGAGTTGTATAAGTACTATACTTTGGTTACCTTAGGATAACCTACAAATTAGGCACTTATCCGATTTAGGTTCTAGTTTTGGTATCATCCAAACATATACCCAGCATACCCAAATCTTCAGGAATGAGAAAACCCAGTTTCTTTCCTGTTCAATCTAATATGAAATTTGTCTAACAGATTTTCATGGAACCTTATTCAAAATAAGTCTTGCACTGTTTAATACGTATCCCTAGAAGGAAAATGGTAGCTCAGAGCGACTCATGATTAACCTTACAATGTCCAACAAGGTTCGGTTTCTCAGTCGGACACACTGCTCAATTGAGGTGTTCCGGGAGGAGTCCACTGTGAAAGAATACTATACTCTTTCAAATAATTGAGAAAATTATTGCTTAAGTATTTCCATCATGGTCTAATCATGATGTTTTAATACTTTAGCCGATCTGTTCTGTCAACTTCGTGTCGAAACTCTTTGAATTATCAAAAGTTTCCGATTCGTGTTTCAAAAGAAAGACATAACCATAACGCGATGCCACATCCGTAAAGGTTACGAAGCGTTCATATCCACCTCTAGCCTAGCTAGACATAGGCCCACTTACCTCACTATGAACGAGGGCTAACAGATCGATGGCACTTATACTTTTACCAAGGAAAAATTGTTTTATAGGCACTTTACCTAATAAACTAGATTCGTAGACATCATTTGAATAGAATCAAATCCGTCCTAGTATCCACTCTTCGAAAGTGTGGATATATGAGTCTTGTTAATATGTCCCAGACAACAATGCCACAAATAAGTCTTATCTGATTAAATCAGTTTGAGCTATTTGTTTGTCATGTTATAACATTTGAGATTCATTTATATTCAAAATATAAATACTGTTATTCATATCTAATGTTCTTATCTCAATATCATCTTTATAAAATAAAACACTTTAGTGTTCTAGAATATAAAGGTATACCCGCACGAGTTATACTCTCTGATATAGAGATAATATTTCTAGTCAAACTAGTTACATTATAACAGTTTCCTAATTTAAGTACACATCCGAAGGGTAGTTCCTAAAATTAGGTTTCTACGGTTAAAACAACGACTCTCGTCTTGTTTCCAACTCACAGGTAAATCTCAACTGAAGTCAGTATCCTGCTAATCATCAGATTCTGCACATCAGTACATATATTATGTACCACATCTAGTATCAAAATCCAATTTTGAAACTAATAGTGAACATGTTTATGACAAACATACTTGGAGCCGGAGCCTTGCCCGTCTTCACTTCCTTCATGTCTGCCTTGTCCATACGGCAGTCACGCTTCCAGTGACCTCGTTTGCCACAGTTTAGGCAGACATCTTGGGATATGTCATTTGTCTTCCCAGAAGACTGTGATGATTTTGCCTTTGCCCATTTTAGAAGCTCTGGCTGTGCCTCCTAGAGCATAGCCATCAACTCTCCAAGAGTTTACTCTTGGTTCATAATGAAGCTACCCCAACTTTCGGGTAGAGACTATAAGATCAAATCTTTGGTATTCTCGGCCACGTAGGTAATGCCTAGCTAACCTAGCTGATCGATGTCAGCAATCATCTGCGACACCTAGTGCTCGATAGATGTACCCTCTGACATTCATGAGCGAAAGAGCTTCTTTTGCAATTTATACTTCTAAGATCAAATAATAGATCTATGAAGATCTTTAATTTCATCATCATGGTACAATGATCTAATCCTTAATTTTGACGACGGAATTAAAGTGTCATTGCATTAAGCATAATGGATTAAGCACTAAAGTTATCATTACATGAATCTTCCAAAGATCATGTTCTACTATTTGCTCAACTCCGGGCTTAGGCTCAAGATTTCATTCTATCAAATAGAATAACTTCTCAGTTCCCAGGACTATCCTGAGGTCATATTCCCAATTTGAAAATTAAAGCCGTTTAATGACATTTTTACCCAGGTTTATGTTTTAAACGCTAATCTTTCAATTATCTTGATTGCTATAGTCCAACTATCAATCAACGATTTCAGGTACTATTAATATAATGATTACTATAGTCTAACTATTTAATCAACTATAATTTAATTAGTTAAATTCAAATATATTGATTACTATAATCCAATTATATAATCAACTATAAATTGAAGTAGTTTGAATACAGTCCAACTGTTAATTAAAACAACGATATTAGTCCAACTAATATTTATATGAGTAATGACGAAAAATTGAAATGAGCGCGTATTGGCAAGTATCTAAACGAAATTACAAATTTAATACTTGCCACCCATTGTTTTTCGGCGAGCCTCTAACCCTCTGTTGAGTACTCGGGAAACCTTGTTTCCTAGTGGGCCAGGATCCCGTTAAATAACACACAACCTTGACTTTGGCCAACAAGCTGTATGATATTTAACTAGGTAGATTCTAAGATCAATTGGATCTCGTCCAATTCCTAGATCTAGTAGGTGGACATCCAAGTCCGAAACATATATCTTATATATGCCAATATATCCAATATATTCCCTAACCTTTTTCCTCTGAATCAATTAAGCCTTGGCTTTGACACAACAAACTTAATGATTCTAGTTAAGCAGGACCCATTGACTTTGGAAAGCTTCGTAATCGATGTCGATGGACAAGAAGTGATCTTGACTTTAGCCAACAAATCATAACTTGGACAAGACATGCGATATGGAACAAAGCCTTCATGATTCAAACACATCCGCGATGGACAAAGACCTTGACTTTGGCCAACAAACCAGTGCCAATCTTGGATCTTGAGAATGAATCATTCAATGGAAGGAAAAACGCTTAATATATGTTGAGGGTTTTTTTCGCGTAATTGGCAACCAATTAATTATCTTTGTTAAGGTCTCATCATACACCCTTAAACATTCATTCTAAAAACATAATAAGGTGCGTAAATAATTTAATAATGATATGCATATGGATATTTAAAACAACTTGTTCCTAGAACAAATCTCTCCATTTCCTCTCTCCCGCTAGCACAAATCTTACTTCTACCCAATTACATAACACTTCTAAAGAAACCTCATTTACATTGAGGGGAATAGGTGAGAAGAGAAATACAAAGAATCAAGAGGTAATAGGCTAGACACGCAGGTCCAATTAATAAATTCTAAATTTATTACAACAATTTCCAAAATTGCCCTCACCCATCTAATATCCATCTGATATACATTATTCATACATCACATCCATGTATTCACACAAAGCATGTTATCAATCAATCTATCCAATTAATTAATCTGAAATTAATGACCATCCAATGTTCAAACAACGATTTGATTTGCGCGAGTCAAACTCGTTTTAAGAATAAGTACTCAAAGTACGAATTCTCGAATTATTTTAAACTACAACATTAAATCCAATTTAATTTGTATTCAATACTAATTCTTTATATTAATTCCAAATTAAATAATTACACTTTTTAATGAGTCTTTGCGACTTAGATTCTAAATCTAATCATTCCGGGTCTCAAAGCCCAATTAACATCCAATGTCAATTTAATTAAAGTCAATGGGCTTTCAATTAATTTATAAGGCATCGACTTTGGTCAATATGGGTCAAACCCAAATACCAAAGCCCAATTAAGGAATCACCATTTTTTCCAAAAATCAATTTAAGCCCATTAGGCCCAATTAAAATTTTAAAGGTCCATTATATTATATTTGGACTTTATGGTATGGTTTTTGGCCCAATTGGATCCAACCAATTAACCTAAACCATACTTGGCCAACCAAGCCCATTAAGCCCAAATACAACTTTATAAGCCCAATTCCAAATTAAGCCAAATTAATTAAATTATAAAATTCCAAATTTCACATTTAAATTAATCTAAAGTGTATATCCATAATTAATTAGTCAAATTAACATTTCCAAAATACCAATTTACATAATTAATTATGCTAATTAACATTAACACATGTCCAACATTATTGAATCAAAAAATAATCTCATTTTCCATGTTTTTGGTCACGGCAATTTAGGGTTTATGTCTGATTTCGATTTCAATCAAATTAAATCCAAAATCAACATTTCCCAAGTCTTTCAAACTCATCCAATGATTCAAAAAACAAAAATCACCATGACATTAGGGCACTCAAAGTTTCGGCCAAGCCAACAATTTGGGGAAAATTTGATCCATTTCAGTTTTCATCAAATTGATCACAAATAACTCTAAGTTATCATCATTCAAGCATACTCAAACAATCAATTTCATCCAAACATGCTCAAATCAATTTTACCCAATTTTACCCAAAATCAATTTCATGCTTAAATAAGGCTCTGATACCATTGTTGTGTTTCTACTATAGTCCCAAGATCATTCAAGCAATGAAAATAATGTGAATACAACAAAGAAGTATGGCGGAATCATACTTAGAATGAACGGATTTGTGATAGGATGACAATAAAAATTCTGCTCCAAGCTTTCTTCTTTGTTGGTTTCGGTCAAGGTCCGCTTTGTGCTCCATGGATGATCTTCAAGCTCCAAGCTTTGAGAATGGATTCCATGCTCAAGGGTTTGTTTCCCTATCACCTTTGGATGACCCTTTATGTGCTAGCATTGGAGAAAATTGCAACAAAATTCCCCTATTCTTCACATTGTTGCTCTCGGCATTTGGCAAGAAATTTAGAGAATTTTGGCTATTGGCTGTGAGTTAGGAGAAGGGAGAGAGAGAGAATGAGTTGGTTGTTTTGTGTATTTAGATTTCTAAAAACTAATACCAAAAACCAAAGTAAAAAATGGTACAAGCATTAAAGCTTTCAACCACCCCCAACAATCACAAAAAAATGACAAACATCACATCACTCAAAGTGACAAGACATCCATCACTCGAATGACTAATGAAGTGACGCGTGATGTGACTTGTGGGCCGCACTTAAATTCGAAATGCGATTGGGCCCGCAAACACTCCCGGGCTCGGGTTCGCTAATTCCAAATTAACGAATTTTCCGTTGCGACGTAATTAAATCAAATTTAATTAAATAATTATGCCTAGCAAAATTACTATTCACATCGCTAGCGAATTAATTCTAAAATAACTCGTTCGCCCGAATTAAAATCTAATTTCGTTTAATATATCAAAATATTATTCTATCGATTAATTCCAAATTAATCACTCTCTCTTTTTAAATAATATTTTATCCCAGATAAAATATCTCCGTAATTAATCCCAGATTAATTTTCTCTCTCTACTAATTAATCTCAGATTAATTATGAGTGAGTCATACGTCATTGGTGAATCTTCGGGAAGCGACCCATGAGATCCCTGGATATGTTGGCAGTAAATCCGGTCGTCGGACTATCCGAACACGTACGTACCTAGTACTACGTTTTTACCGATTTACAAGACATGATTGGCTTCTAGCAAAGCACCGTGCCTACCCAATTCTCCCGAAATATTCTTAAAGGAATATGTAATCTATATCAGGCGTAGTATACATAATATTGCGTATTGCGATCCAGTATCAGATGTCACGTGCTAGGCCTGGGGATGGAATTGTGTCTGCCCCGTATGAAGCACATATCGGATCTCTGGTAACTAGTCACTATACTCTGATAACTATGACCTAGTCATATTATCCCGATAGCTGTAGCATATAAGAGCACCAGTTCCGTATCCTACGTGATCATCATCTTCACTATGACTGGAGTGATACTTCAATCTCGACATCACACCCAATACACTACGATTCTCAATATACCCAGAAGAGGCGTACACAGAACCGGTTAAAGCCCTAGACGACCAAAACCAAATTATATTGATTGTCGCAAGTATTAGCGGTGCAAGTCTCAGGTTAAGACCAAATACACCTAGCCTGATTTGGACTTCCATAGACACATAGTCATACTACCAATGGAATTCTGAGGGGTCAATCCAGAGCGAAGCTGTTTCCGTACCATAGGTAAACACAACCTTCTATTACACTTGCATGAGTATCCAATACCCAAATTTATGAGAACTATGCCGTTATGTTCCCATAACACGTAAAAGTGCAATACTAGTCTATTCTACATTATCGATGTCCAATCTCGATAATACTCCGACTAGGGATGTTTTAATAATTAAACCTTGATGGATTGATATTGTCTCATATCTTATCAATCCGGAACTAATCATATGGACTTTTATCATTTATATATCTCGGTAATCTAATTACAAATGATAAAAGAGCAATTTCCTTTGTCACATAGTTAATTTGTACAACAACACCATGTTCTGTACAAATAGTGATGCTATGGGTCATAATTGTCCAACAGTTAGCAAATCAAACTTTTCAGATTATGACACGTGTCCCTCGGCGCACGTTAGCAGCTCATGGCGCAGGATAGGCGTTGCGACGCCGGCAGCTTGCGCGTCGCGGACAAATTACTAAAATACCCTTTTGTTAATGTTTTCTCTGTTTTGACCCCAAATTGCTTCCAATGCTTTCCAAACTTTATTTATCTGCAAAATAACAATAAAACGCATCAAAACGTTCACAAAACCCGAGAAACTATACAAAATATTATGTTAAATGAGTGGGAAATAGTGATAAAAATACCACTTATCACACCCCCAAACCTAACATTTTGCTAGTCCTCGAGCAAAACACAAAATAAAATAACACAAAAATAAAATTAACTAAGCCACTTTCGTAGGGATCACGGTTGCATTTAGCGTATGCAACAAGCCTTTAAACCCCTAGGTGTCCCTAGTGGACGAGTTGTAGTCTCGTGAGGGTTTACAGCAATGATACCCACAAACATTTTACAAAAGTAAAAAGAAAGTAAAACTAATGCACACAAAAGCAAAAAAGACAAGAGAAAATAGAATAAAGAAGTTAGTGACTAATCAGGTGAAACTTCTACTCCAAGTTAGTAGATGTTTTCTTTCTTTCTAAATTACCGAATAAGTAAATTCTCCTATTATATTTACCATTCTCCATATACACAGCCAACAAAATATTAAACAACTCATTTTTGCCCACAACAGTCACAAGTGCAGTTGATAAGAGAGTAATATTTTTGTTCTAAAGTTTTATCAGAATTCACACCTTTTTGCAGAAAAATCACAAATTTTTTCTGATTTTTCTGATTTTTTTTTCTTTATTTATATACAATATCTTCCATCTATGTAGCGAGTGTTGGGTCGGTGGCTCCAAAACCAGTTGGCTTTAGGGCACCAGGTGTTAAGATACCCCTACGGACTTAATTACTCAGACTTCAGATATATATTTTTGCAACATCCTTGATCCATGTAGCCCAGTGACTCCCAAACCAGTTGGCTTTAGGGCACTAGGTGTTAAAACACCCTTACAGACTAAATAACTCGGATCTCAGACGTTTTTTTTTTACTCCATTGCCATTTATAAATGCTTTCTCCAATTAAACTAGAGCACTGAATATTACAAAATTTTCAAATACAGCTCATGTCCATATGTTACCATGCATATTGATAATACCTACCAACTGAGCATATAAAGATCCATTTTAGTTAGTTTCATGGAGACTTTACAAATTAAATAATTTAAAATGAAATAAACAAAAATTAACTTGTTTCAAAAATGGTTTGAGATACGTCTCAGGAGTGGAAATTCCTTACACATCTATCTCTTACGAATTTCACCTTTTTAGTCAAAATAAAAACAAAAACGTAAAATAATTTTGTAATTTTTGAAAAAATTTCAATTTTTTTTATTTTTCGAAAAATTTTGGACTAAAAATAAAAACAACACACAACTAAAAATAAGATACTGATCAACTAATTCCCTCCCCCAAACCTAAATGAGACATTGTCCCCAATGTCTTAAACAGTAGAAGAATAGTTTAGAAGATAATACCTGGTTAGCTGAAATTTTACAGGAAAAATTACCGATTAAGATCTATGTCCAATTTACGCTTCTTACCACGATCGCTATCTGACCAGCTCAACTTGGAAAGAATGAGGTCAAATTTTGGTTCAAAGGCTAGGATTTGGTCAATTAATTCTTCGACCTTTGTTGCAGTCAGGAAAATATCATGTACTGATTTTGTGACGAACTCATGTCTTTTGGCTTCCGCAAGAAATACAAACATGAAATAGAAAAAATGTTCAATGTTGAGTAATCCAATGAGCTTCCGATGAATGTTCAAGTGCGCCTATGATGCCACTGTGAATATTTCTTCAAATGTTCCAAGCCCACCTGGTAAAGTAATAAATGCATCAGCAGTATTGACCATTTCAAGGAGTTGTTCGGACATCCCCAAGACAATGCGTTCATCTCCATTTATTTTTCCGATTATGTGTTCGTCCGCCAAGGTTTTTGGAATGATTCCCAAAACATGACTGCCACCCTCCTGAACGGCTTTTGAAATGCTTCCCATCAATCCAAGATTGCCACCGCCATATACTAGGTGCATATTTCGTTCTGCTATGACTCTCCCCAATTCTTTTACAGCCTCAATGAATTCTGGTTTATTACAAGAATTGGATCCAAAGAAAACACAAATTCGCTTGATTCGCTGCTGTGATGTTACTTCCATTTTCTTTCTCTTATTTGGATGTATATCTGGATGTGTCGAAGAGAGAAATGTAGAGTTGAATTTATAGAACCTGAAAATGGGTGAGTAATAGTAGCACTAGTACCTGCCAAATGACAATTATTAGATGAACGTTAAAATAAATTGTGAAAAGTTTAATAAGTTTAGATCTTATCGGCGAAAATAAAGGAACTAAAAACAGAAAAGCAAATCAAAGCAATTATTAAGGCAACGAAATTGTGTACGCAATACGCCAGTAGCTTAGTATAAATTCATAAGGATGCGTCTCAAGAATTCATTCTTTACTCAGCCATCACAAATGAATTAGCTCTCTTCTTTGTGATTGCCAAACACCATTCCTTCTGTCTTAAAATGCTCTGTTTGTGCTTTTCCTTAAAAAAATAACACACAAAATTAAAAACTCTACAACATGTATACACAAAATATAAAAATAGAAATTACAACAAAGTGCATGAGTTGCCTCCCTGCTAGCGCTAAATTTTTCGTCTTCAGCCAGGCGTGACTGAAATCCATTTGTCAAGGAGGTTTCAGCGTCGTTTTGGATGTCCGATTAAAGTCAATCCTGTGTGTGTTGCTTTTAAAGGGTATCTTCCAACGGTAAAGAGGTAAAAAGAATTTTTTTCCCATTCAGTGCTTGTGCCACCTTTTTAACCTTTGTCGCTCCAATGGTTCCTGAAAAGAAAGAAAGAAAATCATGAGGTCTTGTATGGTGCTTGACCTTGGATGGAAGTTCCATTCTATCAAGCTTCTAGGTGATATCTCTAAATTGTACTCCCCAAAACAGTGATGTTTCGCCTGAATGCTCTGGATCTTCAATTTGGTCTGACAATTGCTCCTCCATTTGCTCTATTTCTTGCTCCACATTTTCTTCACAGTTTTATTTTAGGATTTCCACGTTCAGTTTTTTATCTGTCATCTGTGAAAAACATGCTCCATAAGTGTCAACCTGAGGATGTAAAGATATGTCTTATTTTAGGTCTTCATCCTCTGATATGACTGAAATATATGGTTCAGGTAGATCTTCTTCAAACATCAATGCAATGGACTCTCCAAGATCTTCATTTTTTGGATACAGAGTTCCATCTTCAATTGTTGTTGGTACAGTTGGAACAAACAACTCAGCTTCTTCATCAGAGTCGGAATCTGAATAATAAAAGTCAAATCGAGACTTCGCTGGTTTGGGTTCCTGAATTGATACCTCAGATTCCTGATACTTCTCAGCCTCTTCCTCTGCTAAAGTGTCATCGTGAAATGTTTGGTACTCGAAGGCTCCGTTAGTTTCGTCTGAAAGTGCTTCTTGAGGTATGTAGCTCTGGTTTTCTATTAATTGTCTCATTTGATCTGTCAGTCTCTGAATGAATGCTGATTGTCTCTGAATACTTTCGAATTGATTCTGGTATGTTTCAAGCATTGTATCCAACTTTTCGTCTCGTTTCTTGTTCCAATCTTTGAGCATGTCAATCATCTGATCTTCTTCTGATGGTTCTGATTGTTGATGAAGATCGTAGGTAGATGGTGGATGAGATGGAAAATATGATGGTTCTTCGTACCTTGAATGATTCTGATAATTTTGCCACTATGAAAAGTATATGCATTGATCACTCGAGTGGTTACCATCACAAATTACACATATCCTCATTTCGTTCTGATGAGAAAATGTAATATTGCTTGGTTCTGACATCCAGTGATAGTTGTTGGGCTGGACAACAGGCCTCGGAAAACTGGACTGTTGCTCCCAGATTTGGGGTGTATCTTCTAGTAAAGCTCGTGATCTCTCAATCTCCCAATAATGTTCCATTTTTCAACCACCTGAAAACAAAAGAAAGAAATAAAAATTACAGATAAAAATAAAGAAAATTAGATACAAGTAAATTAGATAGCTTCAAAATTAATAACTCAAGAAAAATAATTCCCCGGCAACGGCGCCAAAAACTTGACCGGCGTAAACACACACGTATAACGTAAGCGCACGTATCGTTTAAGTAGTATAAAAATATCGATCCCACGAGGACTTAATTCCTACTGTTGTTATTAATTATTGATACTATTTATTTACAGGTATCTAATTATAGGGAGAAGGGAATTGATTGCTTTTGATTGGTTGAATGTGGATTTGCTAATTAAAATAAAAACATACTCAAAAGAAAATACTAAGGAAAATAAAAGAAAAGACTCAAAGATCTAGGGTCGTGACTCCACACAATATTATTCTAAAGATGAATTGATTCTCTTACATATGTGTAATAAATTAGTTTGCTAACCTGGAACACGAAAATATGCAAAAGCCTCTGTCGATGGTTAGACGTAAATACCCAGTATAACCCAATTGAACCATATGTCTATGTCAACCAAATTACCTGGATTCATTAAGATCAAGTTCCAATTATGGCTACCCCCACCCGACAGGTATATGTTTTTCCTGTAAGGAAATCTATTAAAGGGTTATCTATCCTCAAGGAAGATCGTGGGCTATTGAATCTAAGGCTGAAACCTAAAATCCCTATGTCCAGTTCATTTTAAGTTTACCACATCAATCTTATTTGTGATCAGACAACAAGAAGCATTAAGCTTAAGACTCAATAAACAAACTAAAGAATTACCCGATAAATAATTAAATCAATTATTAAGCCTAGTAATATTGTGTTTCATCACTTCCCTAGAATAAAAATAAAATGCTGGGGTTAGAGGATCCACATTTAATATTTATCTAGGAATCTCACTTATTATAATATATAAATTATTTTATGTTCTGCTTTCTCATGAATTAATAATGTTAAACATTTAAAACCAACCATATAGGCAGTAATCCATTTAGTCCAACTACACCAGTCATATAGGCGGTAATTATCTGTCACATAAAGACCAGCCATATAGGCGGTAAAGTAATTAATATTTAGACCGACCATATAGGCGGTAATAAAGTCTGCCATTAATTAATCCGGTTAAATTATAATTTAAATATTATAATTAAGTGAGATTAACCTAGATAATTATATTAAATGTTTCACCTTTTACCCCAGTGAAATTTTAACTACAAAACATAAAAGTAAATAAAAAGAAAGCTGTAATAAAAACTAAAAGTAAAAATACATAATTTTAATATTACAATAATTTACAAAACTAGATGCTTCCTATGAAATCAGGGAAAAAGTCCCAATGAAAGCACACAAAATGAGGTGCAAATGAGCTCAATTTATAGGCAGAAATTGGGGTTGGCGTCACGACGTTAAAGGTCTCGGCGTCGCGACGCCGAGACCCGTTTTTGGTCTACGCGCTTTGTCCACGCGCATTTCGTCGGTGCAATCTGGTGATGACACGTGTCACGCGGTGAGACGGTACAATAGGAAGCTGACACGTGGCATGCGGCTGATGCGGTCGAATGAGAAGCTGACACATGGCACGCGTATTTTCGGCAGCATGTGATGATGACACGTGTCCCGGTGCATTTTAGCAAGATCTATTCTGATGATGACACGTGGCAGCGCGCACGTTAGCGAATCAAACTTTTCAGATTCTGACACGTGTCCCCCGGCGCACGTTAGCAGCTCATGGCGTAGGATAGGCGTCGCGACACTGGCAACTTGCGCGTCGCGACGCGGACAAATTACAAAAATGCCATTTTTGCCTTTTGTTTTCTCTATTTTGACCCCAAATTGCTTCCAATGCTTTCCAAACTTTATTTATCTGCAAAATAACAATAAAAACATCAAAACTTTCACAAAACCTGAGAAACTATACAAAATATTAGGTTAAATGAGTGGGAAATAGTGATAAAAATACCACTCATCAACTACCCGCTCATGTCCGGGCTCAGGCCCGAGAGGTCTCTCTATAACATAGAGTAACTTCTCAGATCCCAGGACTATACTGAGATTATTTCCCAGTCTGGAAAATTGGAGCCGTTAAAGACATTCTCGCCCATGATTATGTCCCTAACGCGAGTCCAACTCGTTTAAGAATAAATACTCAAAGTATGTGTAGGCACTGTATTTTTGCACATAAGTCCCGATGATGAGTCTAACATGGAGACACTACCTCTTTAATTGTGAAAGCCGCAGGAAACGGGCGTCGGAAGGGAAAAGTCAAGAATTGACATTTTTGTTGGATTTAATTCGCTGGATTAGCTTCAGGTTCACTTGTTGGACCTCCGTTTCAAAACACATCCTTAGCCCAAACCCCCGCAAGGAACACACCAAGCCCACACACCACTAAGACACACACCAAGCCCACCAAAATGGACCAAATTCACGCCCAAAGACTTACGCCACATGCCCACTCACCTTCCAAATTAACAAAAACACATATTAAACACTTGCATAAATCAAGCCAAATCCCCTTCCAAAATTAAAGAAATCCCATCAAATACTTTCCTAATCCAATTAAATTACATTCCCTAATTAAAATATACAAATCAAATCATATCCCTAACTAAAAGAGAAGAAATCAAATTAAATCAAATCACTTCCCTAATTAAAAGATTTTTCCTTATCACATACTAATTAAAAATATCTCCCATTAATGCACAAATCCTTTTCCTTCTCAAACAAGGAAAGCCCCCATCCATTTGCCTATAAAAAGAACCCTTCACCAACACATTAAACCCCTAGTTCATTCACACAAAAAAAACTAAGAAGTAATTCTCGCCCAAAGTCCTCAAATCACCTTCACATTGCCGCACAACACAGCCCTTAAAGTCCTTCCAAAACCGTGAGACACTCTCATTAAAACTGCCGCACATAGCCTTCTCCCTTTGTCGTCCATAAGCCCTGCCCATTCATGCACCAAGTGCACTGCCCATTCACGCACCAACTCTCTGGCCATTCACGCACCAAGTGCACTGCCCATTCACGCCACTCCATTCACTACCTCTAGCCACATAACCCTTCACGCCTTGCCTCACGTCCCTCATTTCAACAACCTTTCACGTATCAACATCTTCTCAACACGTCATAAACCCTTCACAGCTGTCTCAATTCAGCTCAAATAATCACCCACCACAGCCCTCCATTGCCACCAAAAAAATGCACCAAATCAGTCCCTAAACTGTCCCGAAACTGCCTCTGATCTGCACCCTAAAATTGCCCCCAAAAAAAGTCCAGAATTCACCCTAAAACTGAACCAAAAACTACCCCGTAAAACCCGCAAACTGCAAACTAAAATAGCCCCGCATTACCGTAAAATAGTGAGCCTAAATCGTGACCAGAAACCACAGCAAAACGGAGTAAAAATAGCAGCCCAAAAAGCGAAACAGCGAAGGAAAACATTGAACCAGTGAACCAGAGGAGTTGTGGAGCATCAACCTTTCCGACAACCGCGTACCGCACTTTCGAGAGACGATAAAAGAGGTTAGACCTAAGGGCACTTTCTTTATTTATTATCCTTTATTTTTATTTATCTTAGTACTTTATTTCGCATGAGTATTGTGGATTGGTGCATGATGTGAATTCCGGATGAATTAAATATGTGTTCTCTCTTGCGGTATATCGGATGGAAACTCGAACGTAAATTTTGTAGCTGAATCCGAATGGACGGTATTGCAGTTTTCACTCGGGATACAATGCCACGTACCATTTGAGAGACACACGTATTTCATCTCATCCAACCTTGTATTCGAGCATGATTTAGTCTAGTAGGTTATTTATTTATTTAGCATGATTAGGTCTAGTATGTTATTTATTTTTAAGCATGATTATGTTGCTTCTTTATGCATAATTTAATTATTTGTTTCGCATTAGGAATTTAATTTACGTTTGTGTTTAAGTGGTTATTTATTTATTCTTTGCGTTTGATGATTCAACATGCTTATTGTGTGATATTGTATGCTTGGCGTTATAATGACTTACTTTTAAAGCATGAAAAATTAGACATATGATTTACTTTGATGAATGTGAACTAGATCTAAGTTACTCTTGAGCATATATATGTTGCGTAGATTTGGTTAAGATATTGCACAAATCATATCATTACAAGTGGCATAAGTAAGGGAACATTCTGAACCCAACGGTTTGAGGTCTTCCTTTGCGAGGGGTGAGTGCGGCCTTAAATCACATTTTCCCGGTTCACACCGGGTGGCGACTCCATGTTATTTCTCCGATTTAGTTCCCTCGCGGGCTATTCCGTACTCCTAACTAGGTCGCGAGCCTAGAACAGCGTCGTCAATTTCTGTGTCCTACAGTTTGGCGACACCACTGGGGATAGAGAATCGGCCCTGAAATCATGTGTTATGATGTTTATGATTTGTGCTTTAGTTGACCGTGTCTATAGTGGGTTAAGGAGGTTTAATCAAAGGCATTGTTAAGGCTAGGTGATGGTTCAATGTCTTCCTTCATTCACTACCTTTCTATAAGGAAAAGCTGTGAAGGCATCGAGATGATCATTACTCGTAGCTCGTTGTGACAGACTAGTTTGGAGGACTCGTACTTTATTCCTGTCACCAAGGCGATAAGAGCCTAAGAGACTTGGGTATTTAAGAGAGTTCGCTCCACCCTCTCTCTGGGGAATCTACAGTGGGAAATCCATTCGACAGTTAGTCACACACCGTAACTCGTTGGCACGTACCGTAAGGTATAAAAAAAGGTGCGTCCACTTGGTCGCTTGAACCCTTGAGTGGGGAGTCCTATTTGTGGGCAATCCTTCGTCAACGAGAGCCTTTGTCCGCACTCCTGTAAACCTACATGAGAACCTTAGTCGTAGAACTAATAGAAATTATTTATTTTGTGTTTATGTTTTGGACCGTCGTCATTTGGATCCAGTTAGACATTTTGTCAAAAGATGTGAATTTGCTGGGCCATTTAAACTGGGATGAGTTCGTGTCCTTTGAAAGTTGGGCCAAAAGCTTCTGGAATGCCAATGGGCCATTTTATGTTTAGGCCTTTTATCATTTGAAGTTGTTTAGCCATGTTATCGCAAAAGTGTAAACCTGTTGGGCCTTTTCAACTGGGACAAGTTTGCACCTCGCAATAGTGTGATTGAATGCTTTAAAATGATAATGGGCCGACTTATATATTCTATGCATCTCATGCATCTCATGCATACATGCATCATGTTAACCCATATATCTTAAAAGCCATCATAGATATTTGTTGGGTTAGGAAAGAAAGACTTGTCAAAAGGTGTTTAACAAACATAGATATCGAGAAAAGGAAGCTGAGAAACATAAAATTTTACGGCAAGGATAGAAAGACCATGGTGGGCCCGAAAAAAAAAGAGAGAAAAAGAAAAAAAGAAAAAAAAAGAAAAAAAAAAAAAAAAAAACAAAAAAAGACAAAAAAACTGTTTGTTTTTAGTCCCTGATAGTTAGACATAAGTCCAATGATGAAATCGTTTGCTTTAGGGTGAAATCTTAGAAACGATAAACTCTTGATGTGCTTTTATCTGATACATTTAGTGATTGATCTATGTTAGACTCATAAGCACTTCACTATAGGTTCTTAGCGGTGAAAACCTGAGTAGTTGGCAAGGTGACTAGTTGAAGAAATTGTAGGTCGGTGAATGACCGTTTGCTTAGATGTCTATCTTGATTTGCTTATGTTATGATGTGTGGTATGGTTGAAAATGAAAGAAAAGTCTCTAAAGAAAAGAATTGAACCACCTATAATCGATAAGCGTGAAGCTACCCATGGGCAAGTATTAGGACCACCATGAGGAGAAATTCTACCTTAAAGGGTAGGTGTGTTGAAAAAAAAGAAAAAAAAGAGAAAAAGAAAAGAAAAGAAAAAAGAAGTTCAAAATGAAAAGAAAAAAGAAAGAGACAAAAGAGAAAGAAAACCTTACCACATGGAGCACAGAAAAGCAACTGCAGGCATAATTGAGACATCTAGGTTGGTTTGACCCACTTATCCCAAGATTTTGATGAAATCATTAAGTTGGCTTACCTGGGGATGAATCTGCGAAAGAACTTTTGCACACACACACTTTGAGTCTGGCTTAGATCATTTATTCAAAGATTTGGATTTGAGTTGCATCGAGTGTTTTGAAGGTTCTCTAGTTTCATTACTGAGCATTCTTTGAGGACAATGATATGTATAACTATGGGGACTATTTCGTAGCATGTAATATAGTATGATGATATGGAAGGCCCCACCATGTGGTTCATCTTGACCTAGTGCAAACTGATGAGTGGTATTTATATCACTATTTCCCACTCATTTAACCTAATATTTTGTATAGTTTCTTGAGTTTTGTGAACGTTTTGATGTGTTTTGTGTTATTTTGTAGATAAATAAAGTTTCAGGACATTCTGGAGGTGATTTGGGCCAAAACAATGAAAATTGGACGAAAAAGACGTTTCAGTAAATTGTCAGCGACGCGACGCCAAGACCTTACGTGTCGCGACGCCTAACGTGCGCCGAACAGTGCTAACGTGCGCCGGGTCCACAAATCAGAATCTGAGAAAATTTTGACTTTGCTAAAATGCGCCGTGCCACGTGTCACCATCACAGCCGATCTGCTAACATGCGCCATGCCACGTGTCAGCATCCTACGGTGCCGACAGTCATCATCGCCACGTGTGCCACGTGTCATCCTACGTGTCTCCATGTCATCAGCCACGTCAGTAAGTCAACAAGTCAACATTGCCACGTGTCGTGCCACATCATCATCAGCCAATCAGGAAGTGCCATGTGTCGCAATCCCACGGTGCCGACAGTCTCTTTCCCATGTGTCGCCACGTCACCGCCGCATCACCGCCACATCACCGCCACGTCAGCATCAATCATTGAGTATCTAATCCTTATCTGACACGTGGCAGATAAGAATCTCATCGACCAATCAGAAGTCGCCACGTGTCACAATAATTGAAGCCCAACCACTCTGCCACGTGTCACCTTATCAGCTTATCCAGAATCTTCAAACCGGCGAACCAGAGCGTGCCACGTCGACAAAATCTGGCGTAGCGACGCCAGAGGCCTTGGCGTCGCGACGCTGGAAGCCTACAGAGGCCTATAAATTGAGCTCAAGATTTCAGAATTGAATGCACCACTCTCTCTCTTCTATTCTCTGTAAAGAGAGAGTTTCTCTCTCTAGTTTCTTTTAGTTTTTAGTTTTTTTTAGTTTTTAGTTTTGTAAATAATTTTAATTACGTTTTGTTAATATAGTAATTTACTTTTTTACTTTTTACAGTTTTTACTATTTACCATGATGAGGTAACTTCCCCAGCTAGGGTGAAAGGTAATTCTTTTACTGTTAATATTTAGATTAATCTCTCTTAAAAATAATATATTCACTATTTAAAATATTGACTTAAAAAGGATACCGCCAGATTGGTCGGTTGGTAATTCATTTTAATCTGGTTTAAACCTGAATAATCAAGGATATCGCCAGATTGGTCGGTTTGTAATTTAATTTTGATTCCGCCTTTATGGCTGGTTGGACTTAATTTGACTTAATCAGGATACCGCCTATATGGCTGGTTGGAAAAAGAATCACAAGTTTATATATTATTTTATGGGAGATATCTAAATTAGTAGTAGTAAAAGTAATTCCTTTTACCTTAGCATTTTATTTTATTTTACTTTTCAGTTTTACTTTATGTCTTTTACTTTTCAGTATTTTTACTTTATGTCTTTTACTTTTAAGTTGTTACTAGCCCTAGTTATGTGTTAGTTATCTGGGGTTGTGATGAATTCTAATATCACCGGTTTATAAGGGGTTATTTTATAGTTTGGGTAATTTAAAGGTTTACTTATTAAGTCTTAAGCTTAATGCTTCTTGTTGTCTGATCACCAATAAGATTGATGTGGTAAATCTAAAATGAACTAGACATAGGGATTTTAGGTTTCAGCCTTAGACTTAATAGCCCACGATCTTCCTTGAGGATAGATAACCCTTTAATAGATTTCCTTACAGGATAGGAATATACCTTTCGGGCGGGGGTAGCCATAATTGGAACTTAAACTTAATGAATCCAGATAATTTGGTTGACATAGACATATGGTTCAATTGGGTTAAACTGGGTATTTGCGTCTGACCATCGACAGAGGCTTTTGCATAATTTAGTGTTCCAGGTTAGTAAACTGATTTATTACACAAACATAAAATAATCACTTCATCTTTTTAAAGATATTAGAAGGATTTAAAACCCTAGTTCTTTGTGTCTTTTGTTATTTTCCTTAGTATTTTCTTTTGTCTTTTTATTTATTTATTTATTTTGTAAAACCACTTTCAACCAATCAAACAATCATTCTCTTCACCCTCAATTAGATATTTGTAAATAAATAGATTCAATAATTAATAACAACAGTAGGAATTAAGTCCTCGTGGGATCGATATTTTTATACTACTTGAACGATAAGTGCGCTTGCGTTATACGTGTGTGTTTACCCCGGTCACAAACAACGAAAAACAGAAAGCTAAATCAAGACTGGGGGCGACAGTCTACCACCCAGAAAATAAGGGACACAATAAGATCTTGAGCCATGAGACAAAAGAGAACCAACCGATCACCAGAAGAGAACTGGCAGAAGAAAATTGTAAACAGGCCCAGGGGGCGACAGAAGACATTTGTGGGCAAGAAGCACCGAATAGCACAAGGAATACCTAACCCATCGAAATAGGAAACACATTCATGCATGCATGCATACACGTCATATACACGCAATCTTTGTCTTATTTTTATTCACAGGTTTTAAAGAAAAGAAGAAAGCGGCAAATGCAAGCCAACCAGAAACAGCAACATAGCTTCATCAGTTTCGGGAATGAATCCCAGGGCCGAGGCCCACACTATCAGCAGTTTAGGGAATGAATCTCAGGGTCGAGGCCCACATCGTCAGAGTTTTGGAATGAATCCCAGGGTCGAGGCCCACATTAGCAGAGTCTTGGAATGAATCCGGGAATGAATCCCAGGGTCAAGGCCCACATCAGTCAAAGTTTTGGAATGAATTCGGGAATGAATCCGAGGGTCGAGGCCCATATCGTCAGAGTTTTGGAATGAATCCCAGGGTCGAGGCCCACATCGTCAGAGTTTTGGAATGAATCTGGGAATGAATCACAGGGTCGAGGCCCACATTGTCAGAGTTTTGGAATGAATCCCAGGGCCGAGGCCCACCTTACCAGCAGCTTCGAGAATGGATCCCAGGGTCGAGGCCCACTTTGTCAGCAGTTTCGGGAATGAATCCCAGTGGTGAGGCCCACGTCAGTATCAGTTTTGGGGATAAGTCCCAGGGTCGAGGCCCACATCAGCAGTTTTGGGGATGAGTCCCAGGGTCGAGGCCCACATCAGTATTAGTTTGGGGCGAGGCCCACATCAGTATCAGTTATGGGGATGAGTCTCAGGGTTCAGGCCCACATTGGCATCAATATCAATTTTGGGGATGAGTCACAGGGTCGAGGCCCACATCAGCATCAGTTTTGGGGATGAGTCCCAGGGCCGAGGCCCACATCAGCATCAATTTTGGGGATGAGTCCCAGGGCCGAGGCCCACATCAGCATCAGTTTTTGGGATGAGTCCTAAGGCCGAGGCCCACATCAGCATCAGTTTTGGGGATGAGTCCCAGGGCCGAGACCCGCATTAGTACCAGTCTAGGGGCTAGGCCCACATCAGTATCAGTCTGGGGTCGAGGCCCACATCAGCATCAGTTTGGGGCAAAGCCCACATAAATATCAGTCTGGGGGCGAGGCCCGCATCAGTATCAGTCTGGGGCCTAGGCCCACATTAGCATCAGTTTTTGGGATGAGTCCCAAGGCCGAGGCCCACATCAGCATCAATTTTAGGGATGAGTCCCAAGGCCGAGGCCTGCATCAGTATCAGTCTGGGGGCTAGGCCCACATCAGTATCAGTCTGGGGGCGAGGCCCACATCAGCATCAGTTTGGGGCGAGGCCCACATAAATATCAGTCTGGGGGTGAGGCCCGCATCAGTTTGGGGCAAGGCTCACATCAGTATCAGTTTGAGGATGAGGCCCGCATCAGTATCAGTCTGGGGGCGAGGCCCGCATCAGTATCAGTTTAAGGGCGAGGCCCACATAAGTATCAGTTTGGGGGCGAGGCCCGCATCAGTATCTATTTCAGTCTAGGGGCGAGGCCCACATCAGTATCAGTTTAAGGGCGAGGCCCACATAAGTATCAGTTTGGGGGCGAGGCCCGCATCAGTATCTGTTTGAGGGCGAGGCCCATATTAGTATCAGTCTGGGGGTGAGGCCCACATCAGCATCAGTCTGGGGGCAAGGTCCGCATCAGTATCAGTTTGGGGGCGAGGCCCATATCAGTATCAGTCTGGGGGCGAGGCCCACATCAGCATCAGTCTGGGGGCGAGGCCCACATCAGTATCAATTTTGGGGATGAGTCCCAGGCTTGAGGCCCACACATTATCAAATTGTTGTGTATGACACTCCGGGTATGGAGGCACATCATCGGTTTTTTCGGGTATGGCACTCCGGGTATCGAGACACATCAACATCAGTTTTACCGGGTATGGCACTCAGAGTATGGAGACACATCATCAGTTTTGCCGGGTATGGCACTCCGGGTATGGAGACACATCAGCATCAGTTTTGCCGGGTATGGCACTCCGGGTATGGAGACACATCAGCATCAGTTTTACCGGGTATGGCACTCCGGGTATGGAGACACATCAGCATCAGTTTTTGCCGGGTATGGCACTCCGGGTATGCATATATCACTATGACACCTCGGGTATGGGGTTTAGCTTTCCAGGTACGACACTCCGGGTATGGAGATATCACTGCGACACTATAGGTATGGAGACGCAACTGCGACACCTCGGGTATGGGGTTTAGCTTTCCTGGTACGGCACTCCGGGTATAGAGATATAACTGCGACACTCTAGCAAATCCTATCGTCGAACTATCCAAACACGTACGTACCTAGTACTACGTTTTTACTGATTTACAAGACATGGTTGGCTTCTAGCAAAGCACCGTGCCTACCCAATTCTCCAGAAATATTCTTAAAGGAATATGTAAACTATATCAGGCGTAGTATAGGTAGTATTGCGTATTGCGATCCAGTATCGGATGTCACGTGTTAGGCCTGGGGCTGGAATTATGTTTGCCCCGTACGAAGCACATGTCGGATCTCTGGTAACTAGTCTCTATAATCGAATAATCATGACCTAGTCATATTATCCCGATGACTACAGTACTAAAGAGTACTAGTTCCGTATCCTACGTGACCATCCTCTCCACTATGACTGGAGTGATACTTCCATCTTGACATCACACCTAATACACTACGATTCTCAATATACCCAGAAGAGGCGTACACAGAACCGGTTAAAGCCCTGGATGACCAAAACCAAAGTATATTGATTGTCGCAAGTATTAGCGGTGCAAGTCTCAGGTTAAGACCAAATACACCTAGCCTGATTCGGACTTCCATAGACACATAGTCATACTACCAATGGAATTCTGAGGGGTCTATCCAGAGCGAAGCTGTTTCCGTACCATCGGTAAACACAACCTCTTATTACATTTGCATAAGTATCCAATACTTAAATATATGAGAACTATGCCGTTATGCTCCCATAACACGCACAAGTGCAATACTAGTCTATTCTGTATTATCGATGTCCAATCTCAATAATACTCCGACTATGGATGTTTTAATGATTAAACCTTCATGGATTGATATTGTCTCATATCTTATCAATCCGGAACTAATCATACTGAATTTTATCATTTATATATCCCGGTAATCTAATTACAAATGATAAAAGAGCAATTTCATTTGTCACATAGTTAATTTATACAACAACACCATGTTCTGTACAAATAGTGATGCTATGGGTCATAATTGTCCAACAATTTCCGCAACTTACTTTAGATTATTCACACACAAATTATTCCTTAGAGATCTTTGGCATGTCTAGGACACTAACAAACAATCTATTGTAGATTCTGAGGAAACTTGTCTCTAGTCGCACTGATTGAACAATTTAAGATATGTTGGTTAATGATGATATTAAATTGTGTATTTTAGCTAAAGAATACCAAGTGGCGTTTTTGAATGACTTCTTCGGATAAGAGATCAGTTGTGATTTCTTTGATTGAAGAGTACATTATGGAATGGCCCTGGATTTTGTATTCTGCTAAGATTACAATTTGGTATATTAGCTTATAGAGCCTATTGTAGACTTAGATGAGTTTTCTGGAAATTTTTGTTTTCTAATTTTGATATCAGTCAGTTTGTCTGATTTTATCAAAGCATAGAGAATACATATGAGATAGAAAGGTTAATGGGAGCGTACAAATTTCTTTCTAGTGTTTTACATCATAATGACATTATCATTATTAAAGTAATAATGAATGTTCATGAGGTAAAAGATTTACATGAGTCTTTTTTTTCCCCGTGAAAGTAGTGGGAGTGGTCTCTATTATATTCGATATAAAGTTTTATATATGATATAAAACTAAGAAACTTGAGAGATGCTCTCATTAGTCATACATTAGATACGATCTAATAAATGACACAGTGAGACTATCTGTGTGACAGTTTGTATAACTTTTTGACAGTTAGTGTGTCTATAAAATATAATATTCATCTTTCGTAAAGGATGGTTCATTTGTCGAAAGAGAAATTGATTAGAATATCTAGTCAATCTTATGCATCATATGATGATGGCATAATGAATACTATATTAAGTGCGATTAGAGATATCAATTTAATCGTAATTATTACGAGTTATTTTGATACCCTCTAGACCATAAGACGTGTCTTGAAACATGTTCTTTATTATCTTTGAGATATTAAGAACAAGTTTCTTATTAATGAAGAATAAAGTTCGCAACCATTATGGTCAAATTAGTTTTAAGTCATAAAGAGTCATAAAAGATGCAGTGGGAGTGTCACAGATGATTCCACTATGAGAGTGGAGTTAGTTGCAACTTATGAAGTATTAACTTATGAAGTTGCATAGTGACCTTATAGATTAGAAGTTTTATATTGGTGTTGTGCTTGCGGTTGTCTGCATAGTATTTTGGATTTGATCCATAAATACTTAGACAACTTAGTAGCTGAAGCACAATGTTAATGTGGCATCTGAGTCATATTGATGTGGAACTTAGTTTCTTCAGAATATGAATGATGCTGGCTAAGGGAAATAGTCGTGTTTGTTGGACAAACTCAATATGTCATAGCGGGCTTACTTGTTGTTGCCTACCTTTTGAGCGCTAGGTGAGTTCTTGAGGGCCATGCCTATGTGATACATATTAAGATATGTGTATGATACCGTGATTGGCACTAGAGCAAGTGGGAGAATTTTTTAGGGTTGGTGCTCAGAGTGCCAATCTGGATCGTATTTATGTCCGATTCATGAATACGAGCAATATATTTTTCCATAATATTACTTATTTATGGTTGCACCTCTTGTCTTTTATTATATATATTCGATCTAATTCATTAGATTGAAACTAAATCATGTTTAGTGATATATATATTAGACAAAGACCCGATAATATATAATGTAGTGCGCAATTACAAGGTAGCTTGTAATTGACATTGGGAAGTGTCACTATTAGAAATATATTATCAAATAAAATTCCTGGTCAAGATTTACTGACACGGTCGGTTAGAAAAATCCATTGAGACCAGTACATGTTGTATATCGAACTTGGTCCGATGGTTTATCCCAATGAACCATGATTTTTGGGAGACTCATACAGACGTGTAGGTTTTTATTTGATAAACACTGAATGACTCACCGAAGATTACCTAATATATGGTACATCAACGTAAATATGAATCTTCTCGGGTTGAGTAGCATAGTGATTCTTTTACTTGAGATACCACTATGGATATATGAGTTATCCTCTACACTTAGATGGCAGTCATGTCACCGATCTATTAAGATCAGACTGTTGGACAATTATGACCCATAGCATCACTATTTGTACAGAACATGGTGTTGTTGTATAAATTAACTATGTGACAAAGGAAATTGCTCTTTTATCATTTGTAATTGGATTACTAAGATACATAAATGATAAAAGTCCATATGATTAGTTCCAGATTAATAAGATATGAGACAGTATTAATCCACTAAGGTTTAATCATTAAAACATCCATAGTCGTCAGTTTTAATCCACTAAGGTTTAATCATTAAAACATCCATAGTCGTAGTATTATCGAGATTGGACATCGATAATGCGGAATAGACTAGTATTGCACTTGTGCGCATTGTGGGAGCATAACGGCATAGTTCTCATATATTTAAGTATTGGATACTTATGCAAGTGTGATAGGAGGTTGTGTTTACCGATGGTACGGAAGCAGCTTCGCTCTGGATAGTTCCCTCGGAATTCCATTGGTAGTATGACTATGTGTCTATGGAAGTCTGAATCAGGGTAGGTGTATTTGGTCTTAACCTGAGACTTGCATCACTAATACTTGCGACAATCAATATACTTTGGTTTTGGTCGTCCAGGACTTTAACAGGTTCTGTGTACGCCTCTTCTGGGTATATTGAGAATCGTATTGTATTGGGTGTGATGTCGATGGAAGTATCACTTCAGTCATATGAAGATGATGATCACGTATGATACGGAACTAGTATTCTTTAGTACTGCAGTCATCGGGATAATATGACTAGGTCATGATTATCCGATTATAAAGACTAGTTACCAGAGATCTGATATATGCTTCGTACGGGGCAGACACAATTCCAGCCCCAGGCCTAGCATGTGACATCTGATACTGGATCGTAATACGCAATACTACGTATACTACGTCTGATACAGATTATATATTATGTTGATGGTGTTTTCAGGCACTATGTTATTTAAGCAGCACGACAAGGGTGAAAAAAGGGTAATTCCCTTCTCGGTCGAAATCATTAAATGTCGACCCGAGCACATGAGTGTTATAAAACCAACCGGTAGAGACCGAACACTTGATGATAGGTGACCGACCACTTTGGTTCGGATGACCGAGCATTATCAAATCGATAGCAGCATTCTCAGTTCAAATAACCATTATGGCCGACCTCATGAAGACCGAGCATATGGCGAGACGTGCTCAGGAAGATAAGACATCCTATTTTTACGGATAAGATGACAAGTTGTCCTACTTTCATGGGGTAAACTGATAAGTTAGTGTCCTAATAGGATAAAGGAAGTGAAAGTAGTTTTAAATTAGGAATCCTTATGGCAAAAGAAAATTGTCTCAACTAGGAAATTCTTGTACAAATAGGAATCTGATTTCTTCACCATTATAAATAGGAGGGTAGAGTGAGTGTTGAGGGGAGGAGAATGAAGAGGAAGATCATTACGATCAGAATCATTATTGTGAGACTTGTAAACACATGAGATATCAGAGAAGCATATCTCAGTAATAAAAGTATCGTTCGTTGTGTGCCCGTGGACGTAGGTGGGATCTGATCCACCGAACCACGTTAAATCTCCTTGTTGATTGGTGTATTTATCTGTCTTTTGCTAAATTTTCTTTTGGTTCCCCCTTAACCGAACAAATTCACTATTGAGGGAGGATTGTCTCAGGAGTAATATTCCCATATTGCCCTGAGACCAAAATCAGCCGTCAACGGTTGGCGCCGTCTGTGGGGAACTCAACAAAAAGCGGCTCACGTAGTAAGACGATGGCAAAAGATGGAAATCACCTATGGACAGAGAGAGAGAAACCAGTGTACAAATTCATATTAAAATTCTTCAACTAATGAACACATAGTCTGCGACAAAACCTCATGATAGCCAGTGAAAGAATCATTGTGGTTCTCATCAACACGTGGTTGGTCATCATGATCAAAATCATTGATCCAACAATCATCGAATTCAACATCATCAGGCTCGACTTCATTATTATACACAGCTTCAACTTGGTCTATCGATTTCTGGAGAAAAAAAAAAGTATCCGGTAACCTTTTATTAGCTTCATCAAATTGGTTGACTATGATCCCAAGGATTGTTGCAGATGACATGCCCTTCCCGGGTACTTCCCGAGAATCAAAGAGAACCTGACATCCAGCATACACTCCAAGATTATTCAACAAGAGCCCATTGGCTCCACCTTCATCAAACTGAGCAGATGTTCGATGGTATAGGGGATCAACTGCAAATGCAACATCAAATTTCTTCACATTAAGACCCTCGAAGGATTATTCCAATATTGATAAAGCACCTTGTATGCCTCTGAATGCACTAAATCGACTCTTAAAGAGTAAATCTTAACTTCTGCTTCAAGAGTGTAACTTGCTTTTTGGAAATTGGTCTCCACATCATTCTCTTCTGGAACCTTGATTTGAGAATGCACAGAAGTTATGGAACAGAAGATTGCGGCACAACACGTAGAGATGCAGAAGCTTACGACAGAGAATCAAAGGCTTGCTACTACCCATGGAGCCTTGAAGACAAGAACTCGCTGCTATACAACATGAGTTGAAGATAATTGCATGGCCAACAATGTAACAAGAAGAAAATCACGGGCGTATTCACAGACCCAGTTGGTAGAATCCACCTGAACCTTCTGAAAAACCAGACGCAGTCGAGAGATTACTTCAAGTTGACGGATTTTTTAAGGAAGTCGACGACGAGGGCTTACAATGGAGCATCTCCTTATTATTCTCTGTTCTCATCTGCTTTTTCAGTATCCTCTGCCAAAACGGCCTCGTTTTTGGAGACTTTTGCATCTTCAAAACCTTATGATTTGGTGAGAACATCAAGGATGGCTGGATACGGGATGTTAATTTTAGATCCCACACTACACTTTTGGTTTAAATTCGTGTCAAAATTATTTCCGAAGCAAGAGCTACATTGAAGAAGATGGCTATGGGGCGGACAATTTATGGACCTGTTATGACAGTCGTGTTCTTATCGGTGAATGCAAGTTTACAAGCACGTAGAACAAACAAGATACAGGCTCGGGGCTGGATTTCGTTCCGCCGAGACCACTTGATTATTCGGCTCGGGGTCGGGTTACGTCCCACCGAGTCATGCACATTGGACTGGGAACAGGACATTCCCCCAGAGCCAAGTACCTCTTTCAGCTCGGGGTCGGGTTACGTCCCACCGAGTCATGCTCATTGGTCTGGGGACGAGACATTCCCCCAGAACCAAGTGTCTCTTTCAGCTCAGGGTCCTCGGAATATTCGGGGACATACTCGACGCAATAGGATCTATAAGAAGCATAGCACGGGGATGGATGATACCCATGTGGCGTTTGCTTGCTCCAGTGTTACCGAACATAAGGAGGAATGTGCCCTTAATGTTTCGAACACTCTCTGATCCTCACTTACCCGATGTAATGGATCCGTGAGAAAGCATAGCACGGGGAGAGACGATGCCCCCGTGACAATTGCTTGCTCCAGTGACACCGGACCTAAGGAGGAATGTGCCCTTAGCATCCTGGACACTCTTTGATCTATTCATCATTTGGATCCAAGAGAGGCGCAGCACGGGGAGGCGTTGTGCCCCCGTGGCGTGTGCCTGCTCCAGCGTTGTAAGGAGGAGCCCTTACATAATACTCAGGCTCCACAGTGACCTGGCGTACAAAGGATGTGCCTTTACCATTTTAAACGCTCTTTGATCCAAATCCTGGTTCACCGTGACACTGAATTGAAAGATTCATAATTGTGTTTTTGGAGACCTCGGACGGGACGCTGTTCTAAGGTATCTGTGCTGTTATTTACACTTTTTTGATTTTATTTTCCAAAGTTTTGTTTTTATTGTTTCGTCAGTCTGACAAGGGGACGCCCAAGTCAGATTCGATAGGGCTTCAAAGGTGGATACACTTCCCATCTGAATAAGTCCCAATGATTAACCAATGCTCGGGGCTGGATTCGTTCCGCCGAGGCCACTTGGTTAATCGGCTCGGGGATGGATTTCGTTCCGCCGAGGCCACTTGATTATTCGGCTTGATGCTGGATTTCGTTCCGCCGAGGCCACTTAGTTATTCGACTCGGGGTCGGGTTACGTCCCACCGAGTCTACCTCTTTAGACTGGGGACGTAACATTCTCCCAGGTCCAAGTACCTTTCTCAGCTCGGGGTCGGGGTACTTCCCACCGAGTCAGCCCTTCGGACTGGGGACGTAACATTCCCCCAGGTCCAAGTGCCTTTCTCAGCTCGGGGTCGAGGTACGTCCCACCGAGTCAGCCCTTCGGACTGGGGATGTAACATTCCCCCAGGTCCAAGTGCCTCTCTTCATTCGGGGTCGGGTTACGTCCCACCGAATCAGCCATTCGGACTGGAGACGTGACATTCCCCCAGGTCCAAGTGCCTCTCTTCATTCAAGGTCGGGTTGCGTCCCACCGAGTCAGTCCTTCGGACTGGGGACATAATATTCCCCCAGGTCCGAGCATCTCTCACAGCTCGAGACAGGATCACATGCCACCGAGCACATCATCGTTAGCTCAGAGGCAAAATTTTCTCCTCACAATCGAGATTGGATCAGTCAGGGGTCATGACCTCTAAATCTCTGGTACAGATATTACAGAGGAGGAGTAATTTTTAGTTTGGACAACAATAGGAACTTCATCTCCTGATGGAACGACCCAAGTAAGCAATTTGCTTTGAGGTGGAGAATCGTTCTGAATAGGGTCAGCATCTCCAATAACCGAGGATATGAAGATAGAAACAGAAGACTTAGTTGATGGCGAAGGTAATTTCTCTGTGATTTCTAGAGCGACCACCAGCAAGGCGATCATCACACCATCTTTATATAGTTCCCGGCACCAACTTGCATACTCATTGGAACCGAGAACTAGGGGACATATGTTGATGGTGTTTTCAGACACTATGTTATTTAAGCAGGACGACAGGGGTAAAAAAGGGTAATTCCCTTCTCGGTCGAAATCATTAAATGTCGACCCGAGCACATGAGTGTTATAAAACCAACAGGTAGAGACCGAACACTTGATGATAGGTGACCGACCACTTTGGTTCGGATGACCGAGCATTATCAAATCGGTAGCAGCATTCTCAGTTCAAAGAACCATTATGGTCGACCTCATGAAGACCGAGCATATGGCGAGACGTGCTCAGGAAGATAAGACATCCTATTTTTATGGATAAGATGACAAGTTGTCCTACTTTCATGGGGTAAACTGATAAGTTAGTGTCCTAATATGATAAAGGAAGTGAAAGTAGTTTTAAATTAGGAATCCTTATGGGAAAAGAAAATTGTCTCAACTAGGAAATTCTTGTACAAATAGGAATCTGATTTCTTCACCATTATAAATAGGAGGGTAGAGTGAGTGTAGATGGGAGGAGAATGAAGAGGAAGATCATTACGATCAGAATCATTATTGTGAGACTTGTAAACACAAGAGATATCAGAGAAGCATATCTCAGTAATAAAAGTATCGTTCGTTGTGTGCCCGTGGACGTAGGTGGAATCTGATCCGCCGAACCACATTAAATCTCCTTTTTGATTGGTGTATTTATCTATCTTTTGCTAAATTTGCTTTTGGTTCCCCCTTAACCGAACAAATTCACTATTGAGGGAGGATTGTCTCAGGAGTAATATTCTCATATTGCCCTGAGACCAAAATCAGCCGTCAACATATTCCTTTAAGAATATTTCTGAAGAATTGGGTAGGCACGGTGCTTTGCTAGAAGCCAACCATGTCTTGTAAATCGGTAAAAACGTAGTACTAGGTACGTACGTGTTCGGATAGTCCGACGACAGGATTTACTGCCAACATATCCAGGTATCTCATCGGTCGCTTCCCAAAGATTCACCGATGACGTATGACTCGGTCATAATTAATCTAGGATTAATTATAAGAGAGAGAAAATTAATCTACGATTAATTACTGAGATATTTTATCTGGGATAAAATATTATTTGAAGAGAGAGAACGATAAATTTGGAATTAATCGATAAAATAATATATTCGATATATTATACGAAATTAGATTCCGAAGCGGAATTAAAATTAGATTTTAATTCGGACAAACGAGTTAATTTAGAATTAATTCGCTAGCGACGTGAATAGTAATTTTTGCTAGCCATAATTATTTAATTAAATTTGATTTAATTACGTCGCAACGAAAAGTTCGTTAATTCGAAATTAGCGAACCCGAGCCCGGGAGTGTTTGCGGGCCCACTCGGATTTTGAATCAAGTGGGGCCCACAAGTTGCATCACGCGTCACAACATTAGTCACTCAAGTGATGGAAGTCTTGTCACTTTTGGTGATTGACATCTTGTCACTCTTTGATTGATGTGAGTTGTTGAAGGCATTAATGCCTTGTACCAATTTTTTGGAAAAATTGAAAATGGTATATCTTTTATTTGATTTTTGAAATCAAATAACACAACACATTTTTTTTTCATTCTCTCTTTCTTCTCCTCCATGGCCGAATGGCCTTCTTCATTTTCTCCAAATATGCCGTGAGCCTTGGGCTCATTTTCTTCTTAATTTTGATTCAAAATAAAAGATGCTAACACATCCAAGGATTCATTCAAAGGTGATTGGGAAACCCATCTATAAGCTTGGAATCATTCACAAAGCTTGGAGCTTGAAGATCAAAGCAAATGAGCTTGGCCGAAACACACAAAGAGGAAAAGCTTGGACCAGAATTTTTGTTGTCTTCGCATCGCATAAGCCGATCAAAGTGAGTATTTCCGCTACTTTACTTTGTTGTATTCGCACATTTCATTGCTTAATTTGATCTTGCTTTGACCTAGAAAACCCAACAATGGTATCAGAGCCATAATTGAGCATGAGATTGAATTTAGGGTTCTTAACTTTAATTTGGGGCTTTTATGATTTATGCATGATTTCTTCAAATTGAGGTTTTGGTTGAGCTTGGATGATGTTAAATTAGATTTGTACATCTTAGGAATTGAGAAATTGAATTGGATAAAATTTCCCCAAATTCCTTATGCTTGGCCGAATGACTTGGAACCCTAGCTCTTGGTGATTTTTGAATTTTAGACAATTGGATATGTTTAAAATGCATGGGATATATTAGTTTGTGATTTAATTGGATTGAAATCAAAATTGGTATAAAAAGTCCCCTATTGTCGAGACCTTAGGAAGCATGTTGGGATTGATTTTGCTTCAATTTGTGTTAGACATAAATTGATTATTTAAAGCATGACTAATTAGTGTAATTGGTGTTTTGGAAATATTAATTTAACTAATTAATTATGCCTATTACACTTTAATTAATTAAATTGTGATATTTGGAATTTTAGAATTTAATTAATTGGGCTTAATTAGGAATTGGGCTAAAAATGTTGTATTTGGGCTTAATGGGCTTGGTTGGGCCAAGTTTTGTTTAGGATAATTGGTTGGATCCAATTGGGCCTAAAAGCATTTCCATAAAGTCCAAATATGATAATTGGGCCTTTAAAATTTAATTGGGCCTAATGGGCCAAAATTAATTTTGTGGCAAAATGTGATTCCTTATTGGGCTTTGGTTGCCAAAGTCCATGCCTTATAAATTAATTGAAAGCCCATTGGACTTTAATTAAATTGACATTGGATGTTAATTGGGCTTTGAGACCCGTTAAGATTAGATTTAGAATCTAAGTCGCAAATGCTCATTAATAAAGTGTAATTATTTAATTTGGAATTAAATAAAGAATTAGTATTGAATACAAATTAAATTGGATTTAATATTGTAGTTTGATATAATTCGAGAATTCGTACTTTGAGTACTTATTCTTAAAACGAGTTGGACTCGCGCAAATCAAATCGTTGTTTGAACATTGGATGGTCATTAATTTCAGATTAATTAATTGGATTAGATTGATTGATAACATGCTTTGTGTGAATACATGGATGTGATGTATGAATAATGTATATCGGATGGATATTAGATGGGTGAGGGTAATTTTGGAAATTGTTGTAATAAATTTAGAATTTATTAAATTGGACCTGCGTGTCCAGCCTATTACCTCTTGATTCTTTGTATTTCTCTTCAAACATATTCCCCTCAATGTAAATGAGGTTTCTTTAGAAGTGTTATGTAATTGGGTAGAAGTAAGATTTGTGCTAGCGGGAGAGATTTATTCTAGGAACAAGTTGTTTTAAATATCCATCCGCATATCATTATTAATTTATTTACCGTGCCTTATTATGCTTTTAGAATGCATGTTTAATTACGCGAAAAACTCTCAATAAATATTAATTGTGTTTCCTTCCATTTAATGATTCATTCTCAAGATCCAAGATTGGCACTGGTTTGTTGGCCAATGTCAAGACCTTTGTCCATCGCGGATGTGTTTGAATCATGAAGGCTTTGTTCCATATCGCATGTCTTGTCCAAGTTGTGATTTGTTGGCCAAAGTCAAGATCACTTCTTGTCCATCGACATCGATTACGAAGCTTTCCAAGGTCAATGGGTCCCGCTTAACTGGAATCATTAAGTTTATTGTGCCAAAGCCAAGGCTTAGTTGATTCAGAGGAAAAAGGTTAGGGAATATATTGGATATATTGGCATATATTGGATATATGTTTCGGACTTGGATGTCCACCTACTGGATCTAGGAATTGGATGAGTCCAATTGATCTTAGAGATCTACCTAGTTAAATATCATACAGCTTGTTGGCCAAAGTCAAGGTTGTGTGTTATTTAACGGGATCCTAGCCCACTAGGAAACTAGGTTTCCCGAGTACTCAACAGAGGGTTAAAGGCTCGCCGAAAAATAGTGGGCGGCAAGTATTAAATTTGCAATTTTGTTTAGATACTTGCCAATACGCGCTCATTTCATTTTTTTGTCATTATTTAAATATATATTAGTTGGACTAATATTTAATTGTTGTTTTAATTAAACAGTTGGACTGTATTCAAACTACTTCAATTTATAGTTGATTATATAATTGGATTATAATAATCAATATATTTGAATTTAACCAATCAAATTATAGTTGATTATATAGTTAGACTATAGAAATCATTATATTTAAGAGTACCCGAAATCGTTGATTGGATAATTGGACTATTGAAATCAAGATAACTAAAAGATTAGCGTTTAGAACATAATCCTGGGTGAAAATGTCTTTAAACGGCTTTAATTTTCAGATTGGGAATAAAACCTCAGGATAGTCTTGGGAACTGAGAAGTTATTCTATTTGATAGAACAACCTCTTGGGCCTAAGCCCGGAGTTGAGCAAATAGTAGAACATGATCTTTGGAAGATTCATGTGATGATAACTTTAGTGCTCAATTCGTTATGCTTACCGCAATGACTCTTTAATTCCGTCGTCAGAATTAAGGATTATATCATTTTACCATGATGATGAAATTAAAGATCTTCATAGATTTATTCTTATATCTTAGAAGTTCAAATTGCAAAAGAAGCTCTTTCGGTCGTGTATATCAGATGGTACATCTGATAAGCACTAGGTGTCGCAGATGATTGCTAACATCGATCAGCTAGGTTAGCTGGGCATTACCTACGTGACCGAGACTACCAAAGATTTGATCTTATAGTCTCTACCCGAAAGCTGGGGCAGGTTCATTATGAACCCAGAGTAAACTCTTGGAGAGTTGATGGCTATGCTCTAGGAGGCAGAGCCAGAGCTTCTAAAAGGGGCAAAGGCAAAATCATCACAGTCTTCTGGGAAGACAAAGGACATATACCAAGATGTCTGCCTAAACTGTGGCAAACGGGGTCACTAGAAGCGTGACTGTCGTATGGAAAAGACAGACATGAAGGAAATGAATGCGGGGCAAGGCTCCGGCTTCAACTATATTTGTCATAAACATGTTCACTACTTGTTTCAAAATTGGAATTTTGATACTAGATGTGGTATATAAATATGTACTGATGTGCAGAATCTGCTGATTAGTAGGAGACTGACTTCAGTTGAGATCTACCTGCGAGTCGAAAACGAGACGAGAGTCGCTATTTTAACCGTAGAAACCTAAGTTTAGGAACTACCCTTTGGGTATGTACTTAAATTAGGAAATTGTTATAATGTACCTAGTTTGACTAGAAACATTATTTCTATATCAGAGTTTAACCCGTTACGGGTATACCTTTATATTCTAGAACGCTAAGTGTTTTATTTTATAAAGATGATATTGAGATAAGCACATTAGATGTGAATAACAGTATTTATATTTTGAATATAAATTAATCTCAAACGTATGACATGACAAACAAATAACTCAAACTGAATTAATCAGATGAGACTTATTTGTGGCATTGTTGTCTGGGACACATTAAACAAGACTCGTATATCCACACTTTCGAAGAGTGGGTACTAGGATAGATTTGATTCTATTCAAATGTTTTTTACGAATCTAGTTTATTAGGCAAAGTGCCTAAAATACCTTTTTCTTGGTAAAAGTACAAGTGCCACCGATCTGTTAGCCCTCGTTCATAGTGACGTAAGTGGGCCCATATCTAGCTAGGCTAGAGGTGGATATGAATACTTCGTAACCTTTACGGATGTAGCATCGCGTTATGGTTATGTGTATCTTATGAAACACAAGTCAGAAACTTTTAGAGTTTCAACTCGAAGCAAATAGACAGACTGTCTAAAGTATTAAACCGTCACGGTTAGACCGTGGTGGAAAATACTTAAGCAATAAGTTTCGCGAATATTTGAAAGAGTATAGTATTCTTTCATAAAGGACTCCTCCCAGAACACCTCAATTTGACTGTGTGTCCGAACAGAGAAATCGAACCTTATTGGACATAGTAAGGTTAATCATGAGTCGCTCTGAGCTACCATTTTCCTTCTAGGGATACGCATTAAACAGTGCAAAACTTATTTTGAATAAGGTTCCATGAAAATCTGTTTGACAGACTTTATATTAGTTATGAACAGGAAAGAAACCGGGTTTTCTCATTCCTGGAGATTTGGGAATGCTGGGCATATGTTTGGATGATACCAAACTAGAACCCAAATCGGATAAGTGCCTAATTTATGGGTTATCCTAGGGAAACCAAAGTATAGTACTTATACAACTCACTAGAGAACAATGTAATTGTTGCTCGCCATGCGGTTTTCCTAAGAGGAATACCTATATGCAGTGGTAAGTGGGAGGAAGGTAGAACTCGATGAAAATCGGAGTAATACTGTTCCAGACACCGATTCCTTAATGGAACACAAACAGTTCATCAGGAATGAAATTGTACCATAATCTATGAATACACAAGAACCGCGTAAGTCGGAGAGAGTCAGAAAACAACCTAGGAGGTATGGGTTTCTGATCTCACCTCATGAAGATGTCAATCTTATTGAGGAAGACCAATCGGCTACGTATGAGGAAGTGATACAGGGTATCGACTCCTTTTATGGCAAAGTGCCATGAAGTCCAAAATGGATTCCATGTATACCAACCAAGTTTAGACATTGGTTGTTGTACCGGAAGGCATTGTGCCTATTGGTACAATATAAGTCTTCAAGGAAGACATACATGGATGGCAACATACCAACGTACAAAGCTAGGCTTGTAGCGAAAAGGTATCGTTATCAACATTGTGTCGATTACGACGAAACCTTTTACTTGTTGCCATGGTTAAATCCATTTGGATAATGCTTGCTAATGCTACATGTTTCATTTATGAAATATGGCAGCTGAACGTCAAAATCGATTTCCTTAAACGAAAATCTTTTGGAGGATGTTTACAACATCCTGACGATTTTTTCGTACCAAAACGAGCAAACAAGGTTTACAAGTTAAATCAATCCATTTATGGATTGAAGCAAGCATTACGTTCTTGGGACTATCCTTTTGATGTAATCATAATGGTATATGATTTAATTCAAAACAAAAATAATTCTTGTGTATATAAGGAGGTTAGTGGGAGCGCACTGACAGTGATTGTCCTAAATAATGATGATATATCATTTCTTAGAAATGACATTCCCATAATACAATCGGTGAAAGCTTGGCTTTCATGAAAAATTCTCCGTAGACTATTTGGGAGAGACAACCTTTATTCTAGGAATAAGGATCTACTGGGATAGATCTAAAAGTTGTTGGTACTCTCTGAGAACTTGTAAATTGAAATAAATGTACGTGACCTGGTGTCTCATATACTTTGAGCATATGGAGTCACAATCAGGCCAATCCAAGTGATAGTCACTGGATTGATGTTAAGAACATCCTTAAGTATCTTAGAAGAACTAAGGATGTTTACTTAAACTATGGAGAAGGAGAACTTGAAGTGACTGGGTTCACTGCTGCAAGTTTCCAAACCGAAAATAACGATTGTAAGTCGCAATAAGGGTACTATATAGTTTGAATAACGGAACAGTGAGCTGGAAATCTTCCAAGCAAGATACTGTTGCCGAATAAACAACAAAAGTGGAATATTGCTGCAGCTGAGACAGCAATAGAAGCGATTTGGATCTATAATAATCCTAACTTCTGTTAGCAGCTGAGCTAGGCTACAACACAGGCTAAAGAATTAATGGTCTCATCAATGATATAAGTATATACTTCATCTATTCATCTGATTCGTTCGGATCATACATCATGGCGATGTGATGATCGAATAAATCACATCAGATGATAAATTTTCAAATCCGCTGACGAAAGCTGTTTCTCAGCAGAAGTTTGAGCGACCCGTACATAGTTCAAGTGTAAGACACTTGAGTGATTGGCTATAGGCCAAGTGGGAGATTGTTGGACAATTATGACCTATAGAATCATTATTTGTACAGAACATGGTGTTGTTGTACAAAATAACTATGTGACAAAGGAAATTTCTCTTTTATCATTTGTAATTGGATTACCAAGATACATAAATGATAAAAGTCCATATGATTAGTTTCGGATTAATAAGATATGAGACAGTATTAATCCACTAAGGTTTAATTATTAAAATATCCCTAGTCGTAGTATTATCGAGATTGGACATCGATAATGCGGAATAGACTAGTATTGCACTTGTGCGCGTTGTGGGAGCATAACGGCATAGTTCTCATATATTTAAGTATTGGATACTTATGTAAGTGTTATAGGAGGTTCTGTTTACCGATGGTACGGAAACAGCTTCGCTCTGGATAGACCCCTCAGAATTCCATTGGTAGTATGACTATGTGTCTATGGAAGTCCAAATCAGGGTAGGTGTATTTGGTCTTAACCTGAGACTTGCATCGCTAATACTTGCGACAATCAATATATTTTGGTTTTGGTCATCCAGTGCTTTAACAGGTTCTGTGTACGCCTCTTCTGGGAATATTGAGAATCGTAGTGTATTGGGTGTGATGTCAAGATGGAAGTATCACTTCAGTCATATGAAGATGATGATCACGCATGATACGGAACTAGTACTCTTTAGTACTGCAGTCATCGGGATAAAATATGACTAGGTCATGATTATCCGATTATATAGACTAGTTACCAGAGATCCGATATATGCTTCGCACGGGGCAGACACAATTCCAGTCTCAGGCCTAGCATGTGACATCCGATACTGGATCGCAATACGCAATACTACGTATACTACGCCTGATACAGATTATATATTCCTTTAAGAATATTTCTGGATAATTGGGTAGGCACGGTGCTTTGCTAGAAGCCAACCATGTCTTGTAAATCGATAAAAACGTAGTACTAGGTACGTACGTGTTCGGATAGTCCGACGACCGGATTTACTGCCAACATATCCAGGGATCTCATGGGTCGCTTCCCATAGATTCACCGATGACATATGACTCGAACATAATTAATCTAGGATTAATTATAAGAGAGAGAAAATTAATTTAGGATTAATTACGGAGATATTTTATCTAGGATAAAATACTATTTGAAGAGAGAGAACGATTAATTTAGAATTAATCGATAAAATAATATATTCGATATATTATATGAAATTAGATTTCGACGCGGAATTAAAATTAGATTTTAATTCGGGCAAACGAGTTAATGTAGAATTAATTCGCTAGCGACGTGAATAGTAATTTTGCTAGGCATAATTATTTAATTAAAATTGATTTAATTACGTTGCAATGGAAAGTTCGTTAATTCAGAATTAACAAACCTGAGTCCGGGAGTGTTTGCGGTCCCACTCGGATTATAAATCTAGTGGGGCCACAAGTCACATCACGCGTCACATCATTAGTCACTCAAGTGATGGAAGTCTTGTCACTTTTGGTGATTGACATCTTGTCACTCTTTGATTGATATGAGTTGTTGAAGGCATTAATGCCTTGTACCAATTTTTTGGAAAAATTGAAAATGGTATATCTTTTATTTGATTTTTGAAATCAAATAACACAACACATTTTTTTTTCATTCTCTCTTTCTTCTCCTCCATGGCCGAATGGCCTTCTTCATTTTCTCCAAAAATGTCGTGAGCCTTGGGCTCATTTTCTTCTTGATTTTGCTTCAAAATAAAGGATGCTAGCACATCCAAGGAGTCATTCAAAGGTGATAGGGAAACCCATCTATGAGCTTGGAATCATTCACAAAGCTTGGAGCTTGAAGTTCAAAGCAAAGGGGCTTGGCCGAAACACACAAGGAGGAAAAGCTTGGAGCAGAATTTTTGTTGTCTTCGCATCGCATAAGCCGATCAAAGTGACTATTTTCGCTACTTTATTTTATTGTATTCGCACATTTCATTGCTTAATTTGATATTGGTTTGACCTAGAAAACCCAACACGGACCTCTGCCAGTTCGTTGGGTGTTGACTCATGCTCATGATTTCCTGTGTGTATCAAGAAAGGATCTGTCAGTCCTGTGTACAGGGCATATGTATTCATTATATGATTTACAATCTGTTAAATCTATGGTCGTGGTATACGCAAAGTAATTTTCGAGTGTTATTTAGAAGATTGCTAATAGATACGTCGAAAGGATTATACCTATAGAGATTTGACATTTATATCTATATCTCTAGGATAATCAGGATAACTATGACAGAGGGATTATACGTATGCAATGACCTCGACCTGTATGATTCAGCGAGTTTATTCATGGTCGTCATAATTTACGGGTGGTTGAATTATGGACACGAAATTAGATTTCGTGACGGATATACCAGAATCTAGAGAGTCTCACTAATGAAATATACTTGTAGAGCATTAGGGCAACTTTTATGAATAATGGAGATTATTTATAAATCGTTTAACTGTTAAACAAAAAATACATGCAAAGGGACCTAATGGTCATTTCTTAATTAATGTGTATTTGTATTTAATATTTGATATTATTAAATACACATTAAATAATTGTCAAATTATGAAATTTGACATATATCATTAATATATGTATTTGAGATATTTAATGTAAAAATAATACATATATTTAAGATATTTATATTTAATTATTTAATTGTTAGTTAATTAAATTAGTTAAAAACTAAATATCTTATGCCATGATTAATGTTAGGAAATGGCATGATTCTATTGGTTCACTTGTAAATTTTACTTTATGATAAATGTTATCATTTGAAACAAGTAAGCTTAAAGTCATTACCATTTAATTTGTTGAAACAAAAAAAATTTTAAATATCTTGATATTTTCTTTGACAAGTTTCGGCTAAGGGGTGAAAAATAAAAGAGTTTTGTTTTTCATTTGGTTTTGGAATTACACAAGTTACCAAATATTTACTAAGTTAAAAGTATGAGAGAAAACTTTGAAGGAGAAAAGAAAAGCTTAAGGAAAAAGTTGCTTTTGTAAGTATTTTCTCAATTTCATCAATTTGAAAATTGTTTCCATATTTCTAAGCTTCAACATGTGTTGCTTAGAATTTTCTCTACTCTTTAATTATTTAAATTAATTTATTGGAAACTTGTTGGAAAAATGTTGCATGTGTGGATGAACAAAACATGCTTATAATTTGTTATTAAGCATCCTAATGATTAATTAGTAATCATGTTGTCATTTTAGAGTTTCTAAGCCACTCATTTATGACCTAGAATTGTTCTTGAGTTGTTTCAAAGTGGTGAGACTTGTTTGGTGTGTTAAAGAATTGATTAAAGTGTTGAATTTATTCAATTTAGTGTAAATTGCTCAATTGGAGTAATTTGATAAATTAGGGTTATTCACCTATTCCAATTTTGGGACTTTTCATATATGGGATATATTATGATGTGTATATGATGCATATTAAATTTGGGATTAATTGGATTTGATCTTGACTTGTTTTGAATAAGATTGGACTAAATTGTAAAATTTGGAAACCTTTAGGGCTTCTCGGTAATTTTGGAATAAAGTGGGGTTTTTATTGCAATTTATATTTTGATGTGGTGGACATGTTGAAAATCATTTTAGAATTGATTTGGAATCATCTAAAATTGTATTTGACAATTTGAAGACTAAAATGAACAAAACGCAAAGTTTATGGGTCAAACGATAATTTTCAAGAAATATGATTTCTTGGGTAAAATTTCAATTTTTAGCTATTGGGTAATTAAAATAAATAAGTTTATTTTAATTTTCCAAGAAAAGTAATTATCGGAAATTATTTCGGAGTGAAATAACGTGAAAACGACGAAAAACGGCGTTACCGGGTAACGGCTGCTGACCGGCGTAAACACACACGTATAACGCAAGTGCACGTATCGTTCAAGTAGTATAAAAATATCGATCCCACGAGGACTTAATTCCTACTTTTGTTATTAAATATTGATACTATTTATTTACAGGTATCTAATTATAGGGAGAATAGAATGATTGTTTGATTTTTTTTGGTTGGTTGAATGTGAATTTTCTAATTAAAATAAAAACAGACTCAAAATAAAATACTAAGGAAAATAAAAGAAAGGACTCAAATATCTAGGGTCGTGACTCCACAAAATATTATTAAAAAGTGAATTGATTCTCTTATTTATGTGTAATAAATCAGATTGCTAACCTGGAACACGAAAATATGCAAAAGCCTCTGTCGATGGTCAGACGCAAATACCCAGTATAACCCAATTGAACCATATGTCTATGTAAACCAAATTACCTGGATTCATTAAGATTAAGTTCCAATTATGGCTACCCCCGCCCGACAGGTATATGTCTATCCTGTAAGGAAATCTATTAAAGGGTTATCTATCCTTAAGGAATATCGTGGACTATTGAATCTAAGGCTGAAACTTAAAATCCCTATGTCTAGTTCATTTTAAGTTTACCATATCAATCTTATTGGTGATCAGACAACAAGAAGCATTAAGCTTAAGACTCAATAAACAAATTAAAGAATTACCGAATAAATAATTAAATCAATTATTAAGCCTAGTAATATTGTGTTTCATCACTTCCCTGGAATTAAATAAAATGCTGGGGTTAGAGGATTCACATTTAATATTTCGGCCAGTGACTCCCAAACCAGATGGTTTTAGGGCACTAGGTGACTCCCAAACGGGTTTACGATCGACCATTGGGGAGGGTGTGGTACGATCTTAAATCATTTAATGTTTCATCCTTGATCCATGTAACGAGCTTTGGGCCAGTGACTCCCAAACCAGATGGTTTTAGGGCACTAGGTGTTAAAACACTCTTATAGACTTAATAACTCGGATCTCAGACGTTTTTTTTTTTTACTCCATCACTTTTTGAGATGCTTCCTCCAATTAAACTAGAGCACTGAATATTACAAACTTTTCAATTATAGCTCATGTCTGTATGTTTCCATGTATGTTGATAATATCTGCTAACTGAGCATATGAAGATCCATTTTAGTCAGTTTTATGGAGAATTTACAAATTAAATAATTTAAAAATGAAATAAACAAAAACTAACTTGTTTCAAAAATGGTTTGAGATACGTCTTAGGAGTGGAAATTCCTTATACAACTCTCTCTTATCAATTTCACATTTTTAGTCAAAATAAAAACACAAAAACACAAAATATTTTTGTAATTTTTGAAAAAATTTTCAATTTTTTTTGTATTTTTCGAAAAATTTAGGACTAAAAATAAAAATAACACACAACTAAAAAAAACAAGATACTGATCAACTAATTTCCTCCCCCAAACCTAAATGAGACATTGTCCCCAATGTCTTAAACAGTAAAAGGAAAGTTAAGAAGGTCGTACCTGGTTAGCTGAAAATCTACGAAAAATTACCGATTGAGATCTATGTCCAATTTACGCTTTTTACCACGATCGCTATCTGACCAGCTCAACTTGGAAAGAATGGTGTCGATTTTTGGTTCAAAGTCTAGGATTTGGTCAATTAATTCTTCGGCCTTTGTTGCAGTCAGGAAAATATCATGTACTGATTTTGTGACGAACTCATGTCTTTTGGCTTCCGCAAGAAATATAAACAGAAAATCGAAAAAATGTTCAATGTTGAGTAATCCAATGGGCTTCCGATGAATGTTCAAGTGCGCCCATGATGCCACTGTGAATATTTCTTCAAACGTTCCGAGCCCACCCGGTAAAGTAATAAACGCATCAGCAGTATTGACCATCTCAAGGAGTTGTTCAGACATCCCCGAGATAATACGTTCATCTCCATTTGTTTTTCCGATTATATGTTCGTCCGCCAAAGTTTTTGGAATGATTCCCAAAACATGACCGCCACCATCCTGAACGGCTTTTGAAATGCTTCCCATCAATCCAAGATTGCCACCGCCATATACTAGATGCATATTTCGTTCTGCTATGACTCTCCCCAATTCCTTTGCAGCCTCAATGAATTCTGGTTTATTACTAGAATTGGATCCACATAAAACACAAATTCACTTGACTCGCTGCTGTGAAGTTGCTTCCATTTCCTTTCTCTTATTTAGATGTATATCTGGATGTGTCGAAGAGAGAAATGTAGAGCTGAATTTATAGAACCTGAAATTGGGTGAGTAATAGTAGCATTAGTACCTGCCAAATGACAATTATTAGATGAACGTTAAAATAAATCGTGAAAAGTTTAAAAAGTTTAGATCTTGTCGGCGAAAATAAAGGAAATAAAAACAGAAAAACAAATCAAATCAATTATTAAGGCAACGAAATTGTGTACGCAATACGCCACTAGCTTAGTATAATGATGCGTCTCAAGAATTAATTCTTTACTCAGCCATCACAAATGAATTAGCTCTATCCTTTGTGATTGCCAAACACCATTCTTTCTGTCTTAAATGCTCCGTTTGTGCTTTTCCCTAAAAAAATAACACACAAAATTAAAAACTCTACAACATGTATACAAAAAATTTAAAAATATAAATTACAACAAAGTGCATGGGTTGGCTCCCTGCTAGCGCTAAATTTTTCGTCTTCAGCCAGATGTGACTGAAATCCATCTGTCAATGAGGTTTCAGCATCGTTTTGGATGTCCGATTAAAGACAATCCAGTGAGCGTTGCTTTTGAAGGGTCTCTTCCAACAAGAAAGTGGCAAAAAGAATTTTGTCATATTTCGTGCTTGTGCCACCTTTTTTATCTTTGTTGCTCCAGTGGTTCCTGAAAATAAAGAATTAAAATCAGGAGGTCTCGTATGGTGCTTGACTTTGAATGAAAGTTCCATTCTGTCAAGCTTCTGGGTGATATCTTTGATTTGTACTCCCCAAAATAGTGATGTTTCTTCTTAATTCTCTAGATCTTTAATAAGTTCAGACATTTGCTCATTCATTTGTTCTGCTTCTTGCTCCACATTTTCTTCACAGATGAATTTTAAAATTTCTGTATTCAACTCTTCATCCGTCATCTGTGAAATGCATGTTCCATAAGTATCTGCCTAAGGATGTAAAGATGTTTCTGACATTAGGTCTTCATCCTCTGATACGACTGGAATGGATGGTTCAGGTAGATCTTCATCAAACATCATGGTAAATTATGCTCCAAGATCTTCATTTTGAGGATTAAAAGTTTGATCCTCCGTTGTTGGTGCAGTTGGTACAAATAGATCAGTTTCATCCTCGTCAGAATCTGAATAATAAAAGTCAAATAGAGACTTTGCTGGTTTGGGCTCCTGAACTGATACCTCTGGTTGTTGATACTGTTCAGCCTCCTCCTCTGTTAAGGTGTCATTGTGGATCCCTGGGTATTCGAAGGCTTTGTCAGTTTCATCTGATAATTCTTCTTGAGGTAATTGTCTCGTTTGATCTGTCAATCTCTAAATGAATTCTGATTGTCTCTGAATACTTTCAAATTGATTCTGGCATGTTTCAAGCATTGTATCCAACTTTTCGTCTTGTTTCTTGACCCAATCTTTGAGCATGTCAATCATCTGATCTTCCTCTGATGGTTCTGATTGTTGATGGAAATCGAAGGTAGATGGTGGATGAGATGGAAAATATGATGGTTCTTCGTACTTTGAATGATTCTGATAATTCTGCCACTCTTAAAAGTATGTGCATTGATCGCTCGGGTGGTTACCATCATAAATCACACATCTCCCCATTTCGTTCTGATGAGCAAATGTAGTATTGCTTGATTCTGACATCCAATGATAGTTGTTGGGCTGGACAACAGGCCTCAGAAAATCGGACTGTTGCTCCCTGATTTGGGGTGTATCTTCTTGTAAAGCTCGTGATCTCTCAATCTCCCAATAATGTTCCATTTTTCAATTACCTAAAAAAAAAAAAAAAATTACAGATAAAAATAAAGAAAATTAGATAGCTTCAAAATTAACAACTCGAGAAAAATAAGTCCCTGGCAACGGCGCCAAAAACTTGCCCGGCGTAAACACACACGTATAACGCAAGCGCACGTATCGTTCAAGTAGTATAAAAATATCGATCCCACAAGGACTTAATTCATACTGTTGTTATTAAATATTGATACTATTTATTTACAGGTATCTAATTATAGGGAGAAGAGAATGATTGTTTGATTGCTTTTGGTTGGTTGAATGTGAATTTGCTAATTAAAATAAAAACAGACTCAAAAGAAAATACTAAGGAAAATAAAAGAAAAGACTCAAATATCTAGGGTCGTGACTCCATAAAATATTATTAAAAAGATGAATTGATTCTCTTATATATGTGTAATAAATCATATTGCTAACCTGGAACACGAAAATATGCAAAAGCCTCTGTCGGTGGTCAGACACAAATACCTAGTATAACCCAATTGAACCATATGTCTATGTCAACCAAATTACCTGGATTCATTAAGATTAAGTTCCAATTATGGCTACCCCCGCCCGACAGGTATATGTCTATCCTGTAAGGAAATCTATTAAAGGGTTATCTATCCTCAAGGAAGATCGTGGACTATTAAATCTAAGGCTGAAACTTAAAATCCCTATGTCTAGTTCATTTTAAGTTTACCATATCAATCTTATTGGTGATCAGACAACAAGAAGCATTAAGCTTGAGACTCAATAAACAAACTAAAGAATTACCCAATAAATAATTAAATCAATTATTAAGCGTAGTAATATTGTGTTTCATCACTTCCCTAGAATTAAATAAAATGCTGGGGTTAGAGGATTCATATTTAATATTTCTTATCTAGGAATCTCACTTATTATAATATATAAATTATTTTATGTTCTGCTTTCTCAGGAATTAATAATATTAAATATTTAAAACCAGCCATATAGGCGGTAATCCATTTAGTCCAATTACACCAGCCATATATGCGGTAATTATCTATCACATAAAGACCAGCCATATAGACGGTAAAGTAATTTATATTTAGACCGACCATATAGGCGGTAATAAAGTCTACCATTAATTAATCCGGTTAAATTATAATTTATAAATTATAATTAAGTGAGATTTACCTAGATAATTATATTAAATATTTCACCTTTTACCCCAGTGGTAAATTAACTACAAAACATAAAGTAAAAAGTAAATAAAATTTTATTACAAAAAGTAAAAGTGCATAATTAAAAATACTAAAATTAAAAATGCTAAATTAAAATTACAAAAACTAAAACACACAAGATGATATCCTTAGAGTCTTTACAAAAATCAAGGAAGACATGCTTTGAATTCTGAAATCGCGCTGAATTTATAGGCGTCAGTAGGGGTCGGGCGTCGCGACGCCAAGCCAGCGTCGCGACGCCGGTGATTGTCGATGTGGCACGCTCTGGTTCGTCGGCTCAGATTCTGGATAAGGTGATAAGGTGACACGTGGCAAGGTGGTTGGGATCTCAATTATTGCGACACGTGGCGGCTTCTGATTGGTCGGCTTAGATTCTTATCCGCCACGTGTCGATTTCGGATAATTGATCTAATAATTGATGCTGACGTGGCGCTGATGTGGCGACATGTGGCAAAATGACTATCGGCACCATAGAATTGTGACACGTGGCACGCTGTGATTGGTTGATGATGACGTGGCAATGACGTGGCGCTTTGACTCGGTCAACTAGTGATGTAGACGATGACGTGGCTGACAGGTGGAGTGACATGTGGCGACACGTGGCGATGGTGACTGTCGGCACCGTAGGATGATGACACGTGGCACGGCGCACATTAGCAGATCGGCTGTGATGGTGACACGTGTCACGGCGCACATTAGCAAAGTCAAATTTCCTCAAATTCTGACTTGTGGACCCGGTGCACGTTAGCAATGTTCGGTGCATTTTAGGCGTCGCGACGCGCGAAATGACAATTTTGCCCTTTTCGTCCAATTTTCACTGTTTTGGCCCATATCACCTCCAGAGTGTCCTGAAACTTTATTTATTTACAAAATAACACAAAACACATCAAAATATTCACAAATATTAGGTCAAATGAGTGGGAAAATAGTGATATAATTACCATTCATTAGCTTCCCAAATAGTGAACTGGTCACTGTTCGGGCAGCTCAAGAACTATCTAAATATTTTTGGGGCTGACCTGGGCAGTTCCCATGTGCATTGGTCGGTCGGTTCGGCGGGAAACGCGTTTTATGCTATTTTGAGGAAAAACGTTTTCGCAAATGTTTCGCGGTGTTTTTATATTATTTATGTCGTTATATGATATCGAATAAATAAGTTTAGGTGAAATATGAATGAATTATTAATATTGGATATTGAATAATTTATTCGTAAGTTTAAAAATTTTAAACTACGATTTCGCCCAAACCGCGGTCCTTCCGCTGCGCCGCTCTAATAAAACCCCAACAGTTGGGACCACGGGTTTTTGTATGTATGGGTGTATGGCATATGCTCTAGTAGAAAGATTGAGTTTCTCGAAGGCTAATGATAATTATGGAAAAAAACAACGGTTCTCATTGAAAGTAGCCTTTCCCACCCGCCATAGGGCGATCCAGTGGCAGGAGAGTGGCAGAGCAGAGCCGCTATATGATGCAATAGGCCAGTGCAATGACAATGAAAATGGAGAATTCTGATTGGCTGAATTATGGGTGGTTGAGAGGAGTTGTTACTATAATGATACAATGACATGAGCTGACGTCATGAGCTGTGCAATAGTGAATTTAGAAGCCTATATAAAGGGGTTGAAGCCACAGATTTAAGGGATAGTAATTTTCACATCTCACTACTTGTAAAAGAACACCGAAACCTAGTGATATAGAGAGAAAGTTGGTCGGTACCCAATCATCTGATAGAGTTATAATGGGCTAGTGTAAGACCCGATGTGTTGTAAATTCCTTGAAAGTTCACCACTCCACTTGTAACTCGGTTTGGTTTTGACCCCGAGTAGCTAATAAAACACCTCATTTTACTCCCGTGGATGTAAGTTGAAGCAACTCTCTGCGAACCATGTAAATTCTTATCTTTTTAATTGTCTGTTTGCTTACTAAGTTTGTTTTGATTCCCTACAAACAAGTCAAATTCATTGCCGATGGAGGTTTGTTCGAGGGACTGATTTCCTAAATTACCCTTCAAACGAAAAACAGTAGTCAACAAAAATAAATAATTTTAGATATTTGATAAGTGATTTTAAAAATTTAGGAGACTATTAGGTTTTTTCGTGATTTTATCTATTAGGGCCTACCATTAAAATTAAGGAGTACCACAGAAAAAAAAAAAAAAATAAAATAAATAAATGGGAGAGGGGCTAGCGGTGGGCTATGGGTAATCTAAAGAAAGACGGGTCTCAACGGTTTCTCAGTGGAAGGGTGGGGGCAAGGGCAACACTGTACTACTACTACTACTAGAGTGGGGTCTGCTTTATAAAAATAAATAAATAAATAAATAAAATTAAAGAGGAATGAGAACGAAGGAGAAGACAGTGCGATTAATTTTATTTTTAATGCTGTATGTAGGTGGGTAGGTAGGAAGTGGTGAGCAAAAGCCCCTACAAGCTGCTAGCCCTCTCCCGCCATTGAAGTTACCTTTTTAGCTACCTGTGCTCCTCTTCTTCCCTTACATATGGGCCCATACCATACAACACCACGTTATATATATATATATATATATATATAAATTCCGTAGCTACAGCTATCAATTAACCCTAGACTATGGGGGTATGTGACAGTTGTTACTGTTGTTGGCATAATTATCATCATCCTCATGAAAAGCGTTACCCACTATATATATAGAGCTGCTGCTTGACATCTGAATATATATATATATATAATGATCTGAATCTGATGTACAGCTACATATACAGAGATAAGTGTACAAAACCATATAGTACCTACTAGCTGCTTCATCCATCTACATGCTCCCCTAATATTGAACTGAATTGAATTAATGGGTAAAATGCTAATCTAACTGGGAACATTAATTAATGAACATGACAATGACTTGCATACATAGTCAGATAATTAGATTAAGATTAGATATGCCTATTATTTGTTTGGTTGAGGATGAGAGAGAGAAATGAATGGGACAAAATGCCAGCCAGCTGAAGTTTTATGAAACAACATAACCGCCAACTGGTTTCATATATATTGCATTTGTTTGCGGGTCTTGTGGTCCTATCATAAATTAATTCACTGTAACTATATATTATTTATACAGAATTAAATGAAATAAAGTAACCATATAAAATTACAAGAGCTGACGAGAGGATCTTTGAATAAATTAATGATGAAAGAGAGAGGTCCCCCCAGTTCATCCATTAGGGTTTTGATAGGCTTTAATTAGCTTTAAGCTTTAAAGAACATGATCAGCACTCAGCAGCAGCTCAGCTCATCTCAGCTCGCCTTTTGTTCTTCTATGTGCCTTTGATGTTATAACTTATGATATTTCCTGAGCAATTCTCGATAAATGATACTTACCACATGTTTATTCCTGTGAAACTAATTAATTAACATATTTTTACATTTTTATGTGAGTAAAATACTTCTAAAAATGTAGCCGAATTGCTTTTTTTGGCATATTAACAAAAAAAAAAAAGAAAAAAAAAAAAAACTTGCAACCTAAGTTTCAGGTTTGAAAAAGATCAGAAATAAAAAAATATTTTTAAACTTACGCACTACATTTATCTTAAAGAAAAGTGGGTTATATTATTGAGTAATGATATGCATACATAAATTTTTACTTAAAGTTTCTACACCCCTCTCACTGTAACTACATAATTTAAGTATGTTTATCATTTTTTTATATTATTTCTACCCTTCTGCTGTCAGTACACACACACGGGGTTACATTAACAAACTTGGGTTAGGTAATGTAACGGTTCTTTGCTTGCTTGCTTTTGCAAAATTTGTCTCTATACATATTGTTCTTGTGACGACATTGTGTCATTTGATCATCACTTATCAATACAAACAAAATTTTAGCAAATTTAATTTCTCCAACCAAATAAACACATTTAATTAAATAGATACATCATGTTCTTTCCTAAACACATGACAAGAATCAAAATCATATATGTACATGTAAATTTAGAAAATATTCCCTAGTTTATAATATTTGATTATTTTGTGTCTACAGTGTTCTTCAATTTTGTCTCCTTAAAACATGAAACCACGCATATCATTTAATATAATTTCGTGTAAAATGCTAATAAATGCTGTATATATTCATGTGTTTGTTGAATGAATATTAATCATGGTTTGAAGTAAATATTATATTAGTTAATTGGTTACCCTTCTTCCTTCTTGTTATCAATAACGTACTCAATATCCATCTCTAGCTTACAATAAAGCAAAAAATATGGTGGCTGGAGGGTTCTGTCCAATTTCATGAAGTGAAAATTCAAATTGGACCACATGAATCAATGGCCACATCCCCCTCTGGTGTGCATAGATAAGCAATTTTGAAATATAAGAGTGCTACAGCGCAATAATATTAATTACACCAAGGCCTGCATCCAATTTCTATGAAAATATTTAATTCCAAGACTTCAAATTAGTTAATTAGGCCCTTCATAGTTGTCGGCTTTATTAAGTTTTGCTCAAATAACATTCCACAGGATGAGTCATGGGCTAGTCAACATTTCATTGAAAAATGAGGGGAAAAAAAACCCTCATGAGTCCTGAGTGAAAATGTCAACAAAAAAAAAAAAAACGAGCAGCAGGAGGTTCATTTTGCATTGATGCGTTAAGATTACCAATCTACATCGGCATTTAATTACCAATGAGACGTGCTCGGTATAAACATACCTCAAGACTAAATTCTAATTCTACCAAATGACTTTAGTAATAAGACTTTTGTTAAACAAAAAGTTTGTTTGACAATATTTTTCAATACAATAAAAATATTTTTCAAGAGTGGAAAACATTTTAATATTTGATAGTGTCAAGAAACAGAATCTTTAGCGTCAAAAATTTTAGCGTCTCCTAAAAAATCGTCACTAAATATATATTTAGCATCGCTGAAACCTTTTGACGCTAAAATTAATAACATATTACATTGCAAAGATCGATGATGCTAAAAGTACAACATTTAGCATCGCCAGCGATTATTCGATGCCAAAAATTTAACAATTAAGGTCACAATAAAATTATCGACGCTAAATATTTAGCATCGATTATAGTTAGCGACGCTAAATGTCATCAATTTCGGCATCGCTAACTATATCTAACGCTAAATATTATAATATTTAGCATCGTAATCTATATTTGACGCTTCAACGTACTAATTTAGTGTCGTTACCTAAGTATCGACGCTAAATGTTGTATGTTTTACCGTCGGATGTAGGTTTCGAAGTTAAATGTATGACTTTTAGCATCGCTAGTGATACCAACGACGCTAAAAAGTCTATAAAAACAGCAGCCCACGCCCCATTCTCTTATTTATTCATTTTTCTTCAATACCCACGTAAAAAAAAATACTCACCAACAATAAGCTAATTAAGGTATGTATTTTCTCTAATGTATCAATATTATTATAGCAATTGTTTACCCATTATGTATTTTGGAGTAAATCTCCTAAAATTAGAGTATGGAATTAATTAGATAAATATTTAGTTTATGAATTTAGCTAATTAATGTATATATTTTCTCTAATGTATCAATATTATTGAAGTAATTGTTTACCCATTACGTATTTTTGAGTAAATCCTATAAAATTAGAGTTTAGAATTTAATTAGGTAAATCTTTTAGTTTATGAATTTAGCTAATTAAGGTATGTATTTAGTAAATGAAGGGTCAATTGCTGAGGCCTATTTAGTAAACGAATCCCTAACATTCTGTTTGATGTACATAAAGAATATTGAAACAGCCTTAATTGTCAGACTAGAAACTACGATGGGGGAGAATATGAATCACAGATGTCTCTATTTTCTAGTAAAACTGCAGATCCCTTGGGAAGATGATTGTTAAAATACTTACAATCAAGGAAAAATAACGTGATCATTGGTTTGTTCTGAATAATTACGATGAGGTGCAGTCATATCTATAGTATGTGTCTAAATTCAATTAAATAATTTGAATAATTTACAAGGACTTTTGAATAATTTCATCATTGTTTAATGTAGACATCATGAGACTATTATTGGCAGCAGCAGTAACAATCAAAATATCAGTGAGAGGCAACGAAGAACATTCCCTAAGTGATTTGAGGCAACTGTGAGTTTTTTCCACGCTTAAACTTTTCAGTGTATAATATATATCTTATTTTCCCTAATCAATGATTTCACATGCATTTTAAATAAACAATCAGATTGAAAAAAACGATATCGACCCCCAGTGCTATAGCATCACTAGCTTATAGTCCTGCAAAACAAGCATATGATGTTGGACAGTTATGGCCCATAGCATCACTATTTGTACAGATCATGGTGTTGTTGTACAAATTAACTATATGACAAAGGAAATTGCTCTTCTATCATTTGTAATTAGATGACCAAGATGTATAAATGTTAGAAGGTCCATATGATTAGTTCCGGATTGAGATGATATGAGACAATATCAATCCACGAAGGTTTAATCATTAAATATATCTAGTCGTAGTATTATCGACATTGGACATCGATAATGCGGAATAGACTAGTATTACACTTGTGCGCGTTGTGGGAGCATAACAGCATAGTTCTCATATATTTGGGTATAGGATACTCATGCAAGTGTAGTAGGAGGTTGTGTTTTACCGATGGTATGGAAAACAACTTCGCTCTGGATAGACCCCTCGGAATTCCAATGGTAGTATGACTATGTGTATATGGAAGTCCGAATCAGGGTAGGTGTATTTGGTCTTAACCTGAGACTTGCACCGCTAATACTTGCGACAATCAATATACTTTGGTTTTGGTCGTCCAGGGCTTTAACCGGTTCTGTGTACGCCTCTTCTGGGTATATTGAGAATCATAGTGTATTGGGTGTGATGTCGAGATGGAAGTATCACTCCAGTCATAGTGGAGATGATGATCACGTAGGATACGGAACTGGTTCTCTTATATGCTGCAGCTATCAGGATATTATGACTAGGTCATGTTTATCCGATTATAGAGACTAGTTACCAGAGATCCGATATGTGCTTCGTACGAGGCAAACACATTTCCAGCCCCAGGCCTTGCACGTGACATCCGATGCTGGATCGAAATACGCAATACTACGTATACTACGCCTGATATAGATCACATATTCCAGTAAAAATATTTCTGGAGAATTGAGTAAGCATGATGCTTTGCAAAAAGCCAACCATGTCTTGTAAATCGGTAAAAACTTAGTACTAGGTACGTACGTGTTCGGATAGTCCGACGACCGGATTTACTGCCAACATATCTGGGGATCTCATGGGTCGCTTCCCGAAGATTCCCCGATGACGTATGACTCGAACTTTATTAATCTGGGATTAATTAGATGAGAGAGAAAATTAATCTGGGATCAATTACGGAGATATTTTATTTGGGATAAAATATTAATTAAAGAGAGAGAACGATTAATTTGGAATTAATCGATAAAATAATATATTCGATATATTATACGAAATTAGATTTCGACGCAGAATTAGAATTAGATTTTAATTCGGGCGAATGAGTTAATTTAGAATTAATTCGCTAGCGACGTGAATAGTGATTTTGCTAGGCATAATTATTTAATTACGTCGCAACGGAAAATTCGTTAATTCGGAATTAGCGAACCCGAGCCCGAGAGTGTTTGCGGGCGCACTCGCATTTCGAATTAAAGTGCGACCCACAAGTCACATCAAGCGTCAAATCACTAGTCAATCAATTGATGTGATGTCTAGTCACTTTGAGTGATTTGACAACTTGTCATAAGTGATGTGAATAGTGATGGAAGTGGTTGATGGCATAAATGCCTTGACTTTTTGAAAGCATAAATTGTATATCTTTATTTGTTTTTTGGAAAATCAAATAAGAGTATTGGATACACAAAATAACTTCCTCTCTCTCCTCTCTCACGCCCAATGGGCATTTTCTTCTTCTTCTTTTTCTGGTTTTACCGTGAGTTGAAGGAGAAGGATAAAAAGTTTTGCGGCAAAATTTCCGGAGTGCTAGCACGCTTTAAGGGTCTTGCGAAGGTGATAGGGAAACCCACTTGTGAGCATGGAATCATCATTCGAAAGCTTGGAGCTTGGAGATCCTTCCATGGCCGAAAATTGGAGAGCAAAAACAGCCCACTGCCGTAAGCTTCAAAAGGCATAAAAAGAATTTTTTGTGTTCGTCGCATCGCACAACCGATCAATGTAAGTATTTCGCAACTTCTTTGAGTATTCGCACATGTGTTTCATTGCTTGAATTGATCCTTGGGACCTTAGAGAAACCCAACAATGGTATCAGAGCCAGGTTGAGCATGAAACTTAAATTGGGTAAATTGAATTTGAGCATGATTTGATAAAATTAATTGATTGAGTATGCTTGAATGATGTTGTATTGAAGTTGTATTGGATCAATTTCATGAAAAGTTGATTGGATCAATTTTTGCCCAATAGTTAGGCATGGCCAAGACTACATGTTGCCCTAATGTCTTGGTATTTTTTGTTTCTTTGATCATTGGATGACTTGAAACAATTGGGTAATGTTGATTTAAGATTCAATTGGATTGGATTTATAATTGGACATATGAACCCTAAAAACCGAGACTTGATAAGCATGAAAATGATTGATTTTTGATTCAAAATGTGTTAGACATGTTTTGATGTTAATGAGCATAATTAATTGTACAAATTTGTGTTTTGGAAATTTTAATTTGGGTAATTAATTATGGTATACACTTTAGGTTAATTAAGTTATGAAATTTGGAATTTGGTAATTTAATTAATTGGGCCTATTTTGGAAATTGGGCTTTAAAAGTTGTAATTGGGCTTAATGGGCTTGGTTGTACCAAGTTAGGTTTAGGATAAATTGGTTGGATCCAATTGGGCCCAAAACCATTTCCATAAAGTCCAATTATGACTTAATGGACCTTTAATAATAATTGGGCCTAATGGGCCTAAATTGGTTTCTTGGCAAATAAGGGTGATTCCTTAAATGGGCTTTGGTATTTGGGTTTGACCCATATTGACCAAAAGTCCATGCCTTAAGAAATTAATTAAAAGCCCATTGGACTTTAAATTAAATTAACATTGGATGTTAATTGGGCTTGGAGACCCGTAACGATTAGATTTGGAATCTAAGTCGTAAATGTTCATTAATAAAGTGTAATATTTAATTTGGAATTAAATAAAAGAATTAGTATTAAATACAAATTAAATTGGATTTAATGTTGTAGTTTAATTTAATTCAAGAATTTGTACTTTGAGTACTTATTCGCAAAACGAGTTTGACTCGCGCAAAATCAAATTGTTGTTTGAACATTGGATGGTCATTAATATTCAGATTAATTAATTGGATTAGATTGATTGATAACATGCTTGTGTGAATACATGGTTGCGATGCATGAATAATATATATCGGATGGATATTAGATGGGTGGGGCAATTTTGGAAATTGTTGTAATAAATTTAGAATTTATTAATTGGACCTGCGTGTCCAGCCTATTACCTCTTTACTCTTTATATTTCTCTTCTCACCTATTCCCCTCAATGTAAATGAGGTTTCTTTAGAAGTGTTATGTAACGGGTAGAAGCAATACTTGCGCTAGCGGGAGAGAGGAAAATGAGAGATTTGTTCTAGGAACAATGTGTAAAGTATCCATCTGCATATCATTATTATTTATTTTACGCGCCTTATTATGTGTTTAGAATGCATGTTTAAGGGTGTATGATGATGAGACCTTAACAAAGATAATAAATTGGTTGTCAATTTGCACGCAAAAAACCCTCACAAAATATTAAGCGTTTTTCCTTCCATTGATTGATTCTTAATCAAGATCCAAGACTGGCATTGGTTTGTTGGCCAAATTCAAGGCATTTGTCCGTCGAGGATGTGTTTGAATCATGAAAGCTTTGTTCCATATCGGTGTCTTGTCCAAGTTGTGATTTTTTGGCCAAAGTCAAGAGCACTTCTTGTCCATCGACATTGATTACGAAGCTTTCCAAGGTCAATGGGTCACGCTTAACTGGGATCACTAAGTTTGTTGTGCCAAAGCCAAGGCTTAGTTGATTCAGAGGAAAAAGGTTAGGTAATATATTGGATATATTGGCATATATAAGATATATGTCTCGGACTTGGATGTCCACCTACTGGATCTAGGAATTGGATGGGATCCAATTGATCTTAGAGATATACCTAGTTAATTATCATACAATTTGTTGGACAAAGTCAAGATTGTGTGTTATTTAACGAGATCCTAGCCCACTAGGAAACAAGGTTTCCCGAGTACTCGACAGAGGGTTAGAGGCTCGCCGAAAAATAGTGGGAGGCAAGTATTAAATTTGTAATATTCATTTAGTTACTTGCCATACGCGCTCATTTCAAATTTTTCGTCAAATAAATTAATATATTAGTTGGACTAATATTTAATGTTGTTTTATTAAACAGTTGGACTGTATTCAAACTATTTCAATTAATAGTTGATTTTATAATTGGATTATAGTAATCAATATAATTGAATTTAACCAATTAAATTATAGTTGATTATATAGTTGGACTATAGTAATCATTATAATCAATAGTACCTAAAATCGTTGATTAAATTGTTGGACTATTAGAATCAAGATAATTGAAAGATTAATGTTTAAAACATAATCCTGGGTGAAAATGTATTTAAACGACTTTAATTTTCAAATTGGGAATAAAATCTCAAGATAGTCCTGAATGACCGAGAAGTTACTTTATTTGATATAATGACATCTCGAGCCTAAGCCAGAAGTTAAGCAAATAGTAGAACATGATATTTGGAATATTCATGTGATGATAACTTTAGTGCTTAATCCATTAAGCTTGCCGCAAAAACTCCTTAATTTCTTATTCAGAACTAAGGATTAGATCCTTATAGTATGATAATGAAATTGAAGGATCTTCATAGATCTATCCTTAGATCTTAGAAGTACAAATTGTAATAGTAAACTCTTGGAGAGTTAATGGCTATACTCAAGGAGATAAAGCCAAAGTTTGTAATAGGGTAAAAAGCGCAAGGCGCACCTTACTTCGACATTCCAGAAGGCTAAGGCTTGGCCAAAGACTTCTGGAGTGTGAAAAAGAGCATAGGCAAAAGTCATTATAATCTTCTGGGAAGACATAGGACATATCCCAAAATGTCTACCTATATTGTGGCAAACGGGGACACGAAAGCGTGACTGCCGTATGGACATGGCAGACATGAAGGAATTGAAGAATGGGCAAGGCTCTGACTTCAAATATGTTTGTCATCAATATGTTCACTACTAGTATTAAAATTGGATTTTAGATACTAAATGTGGTATATAAATATGTGCTGATGTGCAGAATCTGCTGAGAGCATGATATTGACTTCAGTAGAGATTTATCTGCGAATCGAAAACGAGACGAGAGTCGCTATTTTAACCGTAGATACCTAAGTTTAGGAACTACCCTTCGGGTGTGTACTTAAATTAGGAAACTGTTAAAATGTAACTAGTTTGACTAGAAACATTATTTTTATATCAGGGTTTAACCCGTTGCGGGTATACCTTTATATCTAGAACACTAAAGTGTTTTATTTTATAAAGATGATATTGAGATAAGCACATTAGATGTGAATAACAGCATTTATATTTTGAATATAAATGAATCTCAAACGTATGACATGACAAACAAATAGCTCAAACTGAATTAATCAGTTGAAACTTATAAGTGGCATTGTTGTCTGGGACACAATTAACCAGACTCGTATATCCATACTTTCGAAGAGTGGATACTAGGACGGATTTGATTCTATTCAAATAATGTCTACGAATCTAGTTTATTTGGCAAAATGCCTAAAACACCTTTACTTGGTAAAAGTGCAAGTGCCACCGATCTGTTAGCCCTTGTTCATAGTGACTTAAGTGGGCCGATGTCTAGCTAGGCTAGAGGTGGATATGAATACTTCGAAACCTTTAAGGATGTGGCATCGCGTTATGGTTATATGTTTCTTGTGAAACATGGATCGAAAACTTTGATAATTCAAAGAGTTTCGACACGAAGTAGATAAACATGATCGGCAAAAGTATTAAACTGTCACGGTTAGACCATGATGGAAAATACTTAAGCAATAAGTTTCTCAAATACTTGAAAGAGTATAGTATTCTTTCAATGAGGACTCCCCCCGGAACACATCAATCCTGACAGTGTGTCCAAACAGAGAAACCAAATTTTGTTGGACATGATAAGGTTAATCATGAGTCCCTCTGAGCTACCATTTCCTTCAACGGATACGCTTTAAACGGTGCAAAAATTATTTTGAATAAGGTTCCATAAAATCTGTTTGACAGATTTCATATTAGATATGAACAGGAAAGAAACTGTGTTTTCTCATTCCTGAACATTTGGGTATGCTAGGCATATGTTTGGATGATACCAAACTAAAACCCAAATTTGATAAGTGCCTAAGTTGTGGGTTATCCTAGGGAAACCTAAGTATAGTACTTATATAACTCACTAGAGAACAATGTAATTGTTGCTCACTATGCGGTTTTCCTAAGAGGAATACCGATATGCAGTGGTAAGTGGGAGGAAAGTAAAACTCGATGAAAATCGGAGTAATACTGTTCAAGGCACCGATTTCTTAATGGAACATAAATAGTTCATCAAGGATGAAACTCTACCAATAATCTTCTAATACACAAGAATCGCGTAGGTCGGAGAGAGTCAGAAAAAAACTACTGGGATACATTTAAAGTTGTTAATACTCTCCGAGAACTCGTACATTGAAATAAATGTACGCGACCTGGTGTCTCATACGTTTTGAGCATATGGAGTCACAATCAGGCCAATCCAAGTGATAGTCACTGGATTAATATTAAGAACATCCTTTAGTATCTTAGAGGAACTAAAGATGATGTCTTAAATTTTGGAGAATGAGAACTTGAAGTGACTAGGTTCACTACTGCAAGTTTCCTAACCGATAATAAATGACTATAAGTCGTAAAAAAGGTACTATACAGTTTGAATAACAGAACAGTGAGCTGGAAATCTTCCAAGCAAGATACTGTTACCGAATAAACAACAAAAGCGGGTTATTGCTGTAGCTGAGGCAGCAATAGAAGCCATTTGGGTCGATAATAATCCTAATCAGATTAGGAATAGTTCTGTTAGAAGCTGAGCTAGGCTACAACGCAGGCTAAATAATTAATGGTATCATCAACGATCCAGATAAATACTTCAATTTTTCATCTGATTCGTTCGGATCATACATCGTGGCGATGTGATGATCGAATAAATCGCATCAGATGATAATCATGCAAATCCGCTGATGAAAGCATTTCCTCAGCAGAAATTTGAGCGAACCATATATAGTTCGGGTATAGGACACTTGAGTGATTGGATATAGGCCAAGTGGGAGATTGGTGGATAGTTATGGCCCATAGCATCACTATTTGTACAGATCATGGTGTTGTTGTACAAATTAACTATGTTACAAATGAAATTTATCTTCTATCATTTGTAATTAAGTGACAAAGATGTATAAATGATAAAAGATCCATATGATTAGTTCCGGATTGAGATGATATGAGACAGTATCAATCCACGAAGGTTTAATCATTAAATATCCCTAGTCGTAGTATTATCGAGATTGGACATCGATAATGCGGAATAGACTAGTATTACACTTGTGTGCGTTGTGGGAGCATAACGACATAGTTCTTATATATTTGGGTATAGGATACTCATGCAAGTGTAGTAGGATGTTGTGTTTTACCGATGGTACGGAAAACAGCTTCGCTCTGGATAGACCCCTCGGAATTCCATTGGTAGTATGACTATGTGTCTATGGAAGTCCGAATCAGGGTATGTGTGTTTGGTCTTAACCTGAGACTTGCACCGTTAATACTTGCGACAATCAATATACTTTGGTTTTGGTCGTCCAGGGCTTTAACCGGTTATGTGTACGCCTCTTCTGGGTATATTGAGAATCGTAGTGTATTGGGTGTGATGTCGAGATGGAAGTATCACTCCAGTCATAGTGGAGATGATGATCACGTAGGATACGGAACTGGTTCTCTTATATGCTGCAGCTATCAGGATATTATGACTAGGTCATGTTTATCCGATTATAGAGACTAGTTACCAGAGATCCGATATGTGCTTCGTACGGGGCAAACACATTTCCAGCCCCAGGCCTTGCACGTGACATCCGATGCTGGATCGAAATATGCAATACTACGTATACTACGCCTGATATAGATCACATATTCCAGTAAGAATATTTCTGGAGAATTGGGTAGGCATGATGTTTTGCTAAAAGCCAACCATGTCTTGTAAATCGGTAAAAAAGTAGTACTAGGTACGTACATGTTCGGATAGTCCGACGACCGGATTTACTGCCAACATATCCGGGGATTTCATGGGTCGCTTCCCGAAGATTCACCGATGACGTATGACTCGCACTTTATTAATCTGGGATTAATTAGATGAGAGAGAAAATTAATCTGGGATTAATTATGGAGATATTTTATCTGGGATAAAATATTAATTAAAGAGAGAGAACGATTAATTTGGAATTAATCGATAAAATAATATATTCGATATATTATACGAAATTAGATTTCGACGCAGAATTAGAATTAGATTTTAATTTGGGCGAACGAGTTAATTTAGAATTAATTCGCTAGCGACGTGAATAGTGATTTTGCTAGGCATAATTATTTAATTACGTCGCAACGGAAAATTCGTTAATTCGGAATTAGCGAACCCGAGGCCGAGAGTGTTTGCGGGCGCACTCGCATTTCGAATTCAAGTGCGGCCCACAAATCACATCAAGCGTCAAATCACTAGTCAATCAATTGATGTGATGTCTAGTCACTTTGAGTGATTTGAAAACTTGTCATGAGTGATTTGAATAGTGATGGAAGTGGTTGATGGCATAAATGCCTTGACTTTTTGAAAGCAAAAAATGGTATATCTTTATTTTTTTTTGGAAAATCAAATAAGAGTATTGGATACACAAACTAACTTCCTCTCTCTCACTCTCTCCTCTCTCACGCCCAATGGGCATTTTCTTCTTCTTATTTTTCTAGTTTTACCGTGAGTTGAAGGAGAAGGATAGGAAGTTTTGTGGCAAAATTTCCGGAGTGCTAGCACGCTTTAAGGGTCTTGCGAAGGTGATAGGGAAACCCACTTGTGAGCATGGAATCATCATTCGAAAGCTTGGAGCTTGGAGATCCTTCCATGGCCGAAAATTGGAGAGCAAAAACAGCCCACTGCCGTAAGCTTCAAAAGGCATAAAAAGAATTTTTTGTGTTCGTCGCATCGCACAACCGATCAATGTAAGTATTCCGCAACTTCTTTGAGTATTCGTACATGTGTTTCATTGCTTGAATTGATCCTTGGGACCTTAGAGAAACCCAACATATGAGTATTCTGGTTGTATCTTTAATATGTGTGATTTATCAAAGAGCAAAGAGATATTTCATGCTCAACACAAAAATGTGACATTATAGTTCCATATGACCATGGTGACATTACTATTGATTTTTGCAATGTTTTGCAATAAGTTAATAAATAGATTACGGGCCTAATCGTCAGATTGTCTTGTTCACATGCAAGTGGTTTGACATTGATCCTAGAAATAGGATAATTTAGTTCCATCAACATCTAACGTCAATCAACATTCAATGTGCTTGCTACAATGATGATCCATACATATTCTATAATCAAACATGTCCTCTCATATATCTAGATGACCCAAAATTTTGAAAATAGATGGAATGTTGTTGAAAAAGTAAACCATAAGGGTATTTGGGAAGTTCAAGAGAAATAAAATACCATCGATTATCACTTCAAAGAGGATGTTGAGCACGACGACGATGTCGAACAAATATTTCAGTTGACAAATGTTATCCAGAATGATATTATTAGTATTCAGCTTACACAAGATGACATTGATGCTATTGAGGTCATCCAAAACTTGGATGACGATCAAGAAGAAGATGAAGACCGAAAAAAGATATAGTCAAAGACTAGTGTATACGTCAGACGATGAAACCGATCAGATATTTAATAGTGATTAATAAATTTATATATTTTATTAAAATTTTAAATTTTATAATATGTAATATTTTTAAAAAAATTAAAAAATAAATATATACACACACTATATAGTGTCGCATACACGATATGGTGGCGCTAAGAGTATGGAGGGAAAAATTAAAAATTCAAAGTTTTTAATTTCAACATTTAGCAGTTGGCACGATGTAGTCGAATATGAGTTTACGTCGGACGATAAAACCGAGCAAACATTTAATAGTGATTAATAAATTTGTACATTTTTTTACAATTTTAATAAAAAAAAATTAAAATTTTATAATATGTAATATTTTAAAAAAATAAATAAAAAAATATATTATTTAGCGTCGCCATATTGTGACGCTAAATGTACAATATTTAGCGTCGCATACTCGATATGGTGACGCTAAGAGTATGGAGGGAAATTTAAAAATTTATAAGTTTTTAATTTCAACATTTAGCATCGCATAATCAAGTATATGACGTTAAATATTGTACATTTAGCATCTCGATCTACTGGGTGATGCTATATCATGGAACTTTCAACGTCATTACTTAAATTGGGATGCTAAAGGTCATTTTTAGCATCGCTCGACTTAACGATGCTAAATTTCCTTTATAATAACACCAGAAACGGCCCACGCATATCAGTTTCTCGCTCTCTGCAATGCATCCTCTCTCTCTCATATCCTTTCCCATGCATAGTTGGTTCAATTTATTTTGTTGTTATTGAATGCACTTTTATTATTTATTTATTTTATTGTTAGAAATTAGGTTTGTATGGGGATTTTTGAAACCCCTACATAAGCCTAAACACTTGGTATGCCAAATGGCACACCAAGTGTTTGCTTGTTTGCCTCATTGAGGAAAACAACTGATTTTGGTGCCTCAAATTAGGCAATTTGAGGCACTGCCCAATGCCTCAAATTGATGTTTTATGTTATTTTTTTTTCCAGATTTAGCGTAATTGGCCGTTTATTTTTTTCCAAATAGCCCCAAACAATACAAGAGACCCATTCCATCCATGACTAGTGTAGTAGGTTCCACCTCTGAGCCACATGTTCAGGCCACTGACCCAACCCCCACAATCAGACGATATCAAGGTGATACAAGTGGTTTTTGGGATATATGCCCTAGAGGTTCATGTAATATATAAACAAAATTAGTTAATTTAAAATAAAATATGAATTGTTCATTTATCAATTGTTTTGATTTAAATCGTATATTGTTAATTATCCAACTTACCATTGATTACTGATGTGCCTTCAAACTTAATGTATGAGTTTCATACACAAAAGGAGTTAAGTCTGAAGTTAGTAATCTAAAATAGTCCATAGAGAGCAAACAAAGTGGGTACTTTGTTTGTGGTGTATCTTTGGCTGCGGTCCATTTGATATATATATATATGGCAACCTTAATCCGGGATCGTCCATGTGGTGACATAAAAATGATGACACGTTATATGATGTGATCATATAGGACTAGACCCAACACACTGTCATCAACAAAAGTTGACAGATTCAAGCACCTTCGACATCTAAGAATCAGATACAAGTATATCAGAATGATCTACCATTTAGACGCAGTGGAAGGGTTGTACGACAACCCGAACTCTATCTGAGAGTTGGAGAGGCACAAGTTATCACATCCAGTGATGATGTAGATGATCCATTGACCTATCATAATGCAATGGACGATTCTGATAAAGAGGAATGGCTCAAAGCAATGAACCTCGAGGCGAAATTGATGTACTCCAACCTAGTCTGGGAACTTGTAGACCAAACTGATGGCGTAAAACCTATAGATTGCTAGTGGATCTACAAGAGAAATAGATGAGCATATGGAGAGGTATAGATATTCAAGGAAAGGCTAGTGGCTAAGGGTTATACCCAAAAAGAGAGAGTCGACTATGAGGAGACTTTCTCGCAAGTAGCCATACTCAAATCCATCCGCACTCTTCTCTTCATTGCCGTATATTATGACTATGAGATTTGGAAGATGGACGTCAAGACTGCATTCTTGAATGACAATCTTGATGAGTGTATTTATATGGTACAACTAGAGGGCTTCATAGCCCTATGTCAATAGCAAAAGGTTTTCAAGCTACAAAGGTCCATCTATGGACTCAAGAAGGCATCTCAATCTTGGAACATAAGATTTGATACCACAATCAAGTCTTATGATTTTGAGTAAAACGTCGATGAGCCTTATGTATACAAGCGCGTCATTGATGGTAAGGTTGTTTTTTCTCGCGTTGTACGTCAATGATATTTTACTGATGATATTTTACTCATTGAGAATGATTTAAAAATATTATCAAACGTGAAATCCTAGCTAGCTAACCAATTCCAAATGAAAGATTTGGGAGAGATCAGTTATGTACTTGGGATCTAGATTCATCATGATCACAATAGATGATTGTTAGTTATGTCTTAGACATCTTATATCGACAATATCCTTGTTCTGTTTGGGATGCAGAATTCCAAGAAAGACAATTTACCTTTCCGACATGGAATTCATTTGTCAAATGAACAGACTCCTAAGACACCTCAAGGAGATGAGCAAATGAGACATATCACATATGCCTCAGCTGTTGATAGTCTCATGTATGTTATGTTATGTACGAGTCCAGACATTTGTTTTGCAGTGGGAGTAGTCAGTAGGTTTCAGTCTCACCCATGATTAGATCATTGGGTAGCTATGAAACATATTCTTAAGTATCTTAAGAGAACTAGAAATTATATGTTTGTGTATTCTGGTGAGGATATGATCCTCATGGGATATACAAACTCTAATTTTCAGACGGATATCGATTCTAGAAAATCAACATCTGGATCAGTATTTACCCTATGTGGTGGGACCGTTGTGTGGAGGAGCATAAATCAATCTTCTATTACTGACTCCACCATAGAGGCTAAGTATATATCAGCTTGCGAAATAGCTAAAGAAGTAGTCTTGCTCCGGAAATTCTTGGGAGATCTGGAAGTTATTCCGGATATGGATAAACCACTCACATTTTATTTCGATAATAGTGGTGCAACGGTGAACTCCAAAAAAACAAGAAGCCAAAAAAATGGAAAGCATATAGAGAGAAAATATCATCTCATTAGGGAGATGTTGTAGTGAGGAGACATTTCTATCATGAAGATTGCATCCGCAGAGAACCTGGCTGATCTGTTTACAAAGTCCTTGTTGGCTAAAGTGTTTGAAGGTCACCTAGAGGGTCTATGATTATGTGATATGTCCCATTTTCTCTAGTGCAAGTGGGAGATTGTTAATATATATGCCACAGAGCTTCATATAATGTGTAAACAGAATTATTTATTTTAAAAATAAAATATCTATTTATGATTTATCAATTGTTATGAATAAATCGTTCATTAGAGAATCAATGATACTTAAGGTAAAAATAATTGGAGGGGTATGCCAGATATTTTGACCCGACTCTAATTAAGTGATACTCATGAAGGGTCAATCCGTATGTAATGACTATATCGATGGACACCGACGTAGTTCGGCTTATATTATATATCTGAGGCAACGAGAGTGCATCTTTGGGTTTTTAGTGGAATAACCTAAAATTAATAATTTGATATATTTAATTAAAAAGTTTAATTAATATTCTGGGATTATTGGAGCAATTTAAATATAATTGTGTCTAAAGTGTTTAGGGATTTATTTTTATGAGTGAAGCTCACACTTCCCATTGTTGGTTGCGAGTCATAGTATGAAAACCCTTTTGGAATTTTATGAAAAATCCTTTTCTTTTCTTTCTTGGACCTCTCGGTAGTGAGCAGAAATATCTACTCAATGCCGCCACTTTACATACCTTGTTGAAGTTCCGTTTCGTTGCGTTTTCATGTAGAATTTTTTGGGAACATAAAGGTATATTCTTTGGACGTTTTATAATTGTCTTGGAGTGATTATTTTGTCCAAAATAGTGGCAGAAGAATTAGCGAACAACTAGCATAAATTAGTGAGCTGCGCACGCGTAAAGGGTGTTTCTGGTGTGCAAAACAGTCCAATTTTTGGACTGTTGTTCGGGGGCTATTCAAAGTTGGAAAAATCATCAAAATTAAAGAAAAACAAGTCTAAAGAGGCTGGACAGTTTCGTCTAAGAAGGGGAGACACACTCAAAAAGTGATCTTTTACTCCCAAGTATAAGAGTGTCGAAGTAATAAAATAACTCAGTAAGTCCGGGTCGATCCATAGGGAATAGATTTAGTAAAATGAATGATAAGTGGAGCGAAAAGAAAAAGGTTTGATTTGTTGGAGTTGTTGGAAACTTTTAAGTGAAAATGTAGTAATAAAATGAAATGCTCGAGTTAGGGGATCCACTTTTAATATTTTAAATCTAGAAATCTCGCTTAATTATAATATATAAATTGTCTTTGTTACCCAATTAATTTATCTTAGGAATTAATTATGAAAAAAATATAGAACCGGTCATAAAGACGGTAGTCATTTATGTCGATAACTAATCCTACCAAGGTACTAAGTATGCCAAAAACATAAAACTAGTCATATAGGCGGGTGATATCGTTTGTCTATAACAAGTCCTGTCAAGGTACTCAATTATGCCAAAATCGTATAAAACCATCCATATAGGTGGTAGCAAGAAAAAAACAGCCATATAGGAGGTAGCAAGATAAAACCAGCCATATAGGCGGTAGCAAGATAAAACCATCCATATAGGCGGTAGCCAATTTTGTCAATAATTAATCTAGATCTAAATCAAGTTTTAATCATTAGATTAAAATCTATTTATTATAATGTAGGCGAGATTGGTCTAAATTTTCATTATAAAAGCTTCACTCATTACCCCAACGGAAATAAATTAGCTAATCGTAATTTATTACTGAAAGAAAAAGACATTACGGAAAGCTTTAAATAAATAAACACACAAGAAACTCTCTCTCCAAAATCTATAGAGGAATTCAGAAAGAAATTATGAAAATTTCTTTTGCTGGAGGCTTCAATTTATAGGCAAAGTTTGGTCGGCGCGTCGCGACGCCAAGGCTCTGCGCGTTGCGATGCGAGTGCCTCGTTGGGGACAAGCGTTGAGAGAATAGCGTGTTCTGTGGTGTTTTTCGTCTTATTAGGCACGTCGCGACGTGCAGTCATTTTCGTGTCGCGATGTGGAAGCTGAATTTCCGTTTTTTCCATTTTCCAAGTCTGGTTTGTCCTATCGAGCTTCCGAGCAGTATTTTACCTGTCAAATAAAAAAATAACACAATAAAAACACTCAAAACATAACTTAAAATATTATTTCACAAACGTGCCAAATTAAGGGGATTAGTGAAACTATAAGTGTAAATGATTGACTTATCGTATAATAAATATGCACTTTTTAATGTTCATCACACCCCCAACCAGCTTATTACTATTCCCTAGTAATTCAAGCGAAATCTAAAAGCATAATTCTTATCTAAGTTAACAATTGTTTTCTTTCTTTCTAAATGGTCAAATAAATGACTTCTCTTGTACTTCTTACCATTCTGCCATATACTCATAAAACAAGGTATTAATCAATATATTGTGCCCACAATATCCACTGGTATTTGTTGAAAAGAGAGTAATATTTTTGTCATAAAATTATGTTAGAGTTTACACATTTTGGCAGTGAAGGTTTATTTATAAACATATCTTCTATCCTTGTATCGAAATTTGGGATAATGACTCCAAACCAGTTGGTTTTAGGGCACTAGGTGTTATGATACCCCTACGGACTTAATTGCTCGGATCTCAGATAAAAAAGGAAAAGTGTCTGATTCCCTTAAGCTTTCTTTTTAACCTTTGTAACGAGCTTTGAGCCAGTAATTCCCAGACCAGTTGGCCTTAGGGTACTAAGTGTTAGGACACCCCTACGGACTTAATTGCTCGAGTTAAAAAGGCTACGAAAATGAACTTTATTCAAACTCCATTTTTTTCCAAGCTCTACCGTTTTCACGAACAATCACTGCTTGCTGAGGCAAGATGTCCGATTACTGAGTAAAAAGCTTTATTAAACTAAATCAAACTCTATCATTTTACACGAACAATCATTGCTTGCTGAGGCAAGAAGTCTGGTTACTAAGTAAAAGCATGATTTGATTTTTTTTAAAATATATGAACATATATATAAATTTCACCGCCTTTAGGTGTTTCCTCAAACAGACTAGAGAACTGAATATTACAGAATTTTCACTTACCACCCATGATCATATGTTACCATGTTGTTGATAATATCTGTCAAATGAGCATATAAAGATCAAATTTAATCAATGTTATGGAGAATTCATAAATTTAAATGATTCAAAAAAAAGGAACAACAAATAACTTGTTACGAATTATATTGAGATGCGTCTCAGTAGTGAAAACTCCTTACACAACCACCTCTGAACAACAATTCCACTTGGTTTAGAAAATAAATTTTTTGTTAGTTTGTATGTATATATATATATGGATATATATTCTTACCACAAAATAACAACAAAGTAAATAACTTGTTACCAATTATATTGAGATACGTCTCAAAAGTGAAAACTCATTACACAGTCACCTATGAACAATAGTTCCACTTGGTTTAGAAAATAAATTTGTTGTTAGTTTGTGTGTATATATATATGGATATATATTCTTACACACAAAATAACAACAAAGTAAAAACTTCTTTTTAAAAAAAATAAAAACATCAATGAAACATGAAAATTATCTAGTAAACTATCCATTCCCCCCAACCAAAATGAGACATTATCCCCAATGTTTAAAGAAAGAGAAGTATAGTTTAGAAGATATCACCTGGTTAGTGTGGAATTGACAGTTACAACTACAACTAAAGATTACAGATTAAGGTCCAAGTTTACTTTGCGCTTTTTTCCACGATTGTTACCAGACCTGTTCAATTTGGAAAGAATATGGTCGATTTTTGGTTCATAAAGTAAGAGTTGGTCAATTAAATCATCCGTTTTTCTTGCAGTTAGGAAGATATCTCTTACCGGTTTTGAAATAAACCCATTTCTTTTGGCATCTTCAAGAAATACAAAAAGAAAATCAAAAAATCCATTAACACTAAACATCCCAATGAGTTTTTAGTGAATATTCAAGTTTGCCCATGACACAATTGTGAATATTTCTTCCAACGTTCCTAGCCCACCTAGTAAAACAATGAAAGTATCAGCATGATTGTGTTGGGTTTTATACGGAATTACAGGGTTAGTGCAGCGGAACGCGGAAAACAGATTTTTCCGATTTCAAAAATTTTTCTTGTAAAATTTGAAATTTTAACCCAAGAAATCAAATTTCTATTAATTACTGAATTACCCCAAAGTTTTGTAATTTAATCATTTTGATCCTCAAATAGTGAAATACATATTTAATTGATTCCAAATCAATCCCAAAATAATTTATACATGTCTAATACATGAAATTACAAATTACAACACAAACCCCCAATTTTTCAATAAAAGCTGAGAGCACCCCAGTTTTTTCTTTAATTGTAATTTGGCCCCAAATGTTCAAAACATGTCAAGATCAAATCCAATCAATCCCAGATTTAATATAAATCAAATATACATTAAATTACATTACATATATGAAAATTCCCAAAATTGGATTAGGTTAAGAAACCTAATTTCACAAATAACTCCAATTTCACAATTTACATTAAATTGAATTAATTCAATGCTTTAATCAATTCAATAATTCACCAAACAAGTCTCACCACTTGAAATAACTCAATAAAAATTCTAGGTTATAATTGAGTGGAATTAAAACTCTAGAATGACAACTTTAATCACCAATTAATCTAATAAGCTTAATTACAACTAATAAGCTCATTAATTAATTATACATGCTAAACACCTTCAAAAAAGTTTCCAAAAAATTTAATTACAAACTAAAGAGTAGGGACATCAATCTTAGCAACACAATTGAAGATAAGAATAATAGAATCAATTTCTATCTTGAAGTAAATTAACAAATACTTACAAAATTTCCAAAAAGATTAAGTTTTCTCTTTGGTTTTCCTTCAAAACTCTCTCAACTCACTTTGTAATTTTTGTGTAACTTGTGTTAGTTTGAAAAAATGAAACAAAATAATTTTGTTATCCAATTTTCCAAATTGCCGATTTTTTATAATAAAAAATAAATAACAATTATTTTATTTTTGTTCAAATTTCATTGGCACACATTTTGCAAAATTAAAGTTAATACTTTATCTTTAATAAAGTAAACAAAATGTGTTCCAATGGTATCGTGCCATTTCCAAGCTTAATCATTATAAAAGATATTTACTTTATTAATTAATTTAATTAATTAACAATTAAATAATTAAATAATAAATATAAATATCTTAAATATATGTATAATATTTACATTAAATATCTCAAATACATATATTAATGATATATGTTAAATATCACAAATTGATATTTAATTAATGTGTATTTAATAATATCAAATATTAAATACAAATACACATTAATTCGGAAATGACCGTTAGGTCCCAATTGCATGTATTTTTCGTTTAACCGTTAAACGAGTCATAAATAATCAGTATTATTCATAACAGTTGCCCTAGTGCTCTACGAGTATATCTCATTAGTGAGACTCTCTAAATTCAGGCATATTCGTCACGAAATAAAATTTTGTGTCCATAATTCACCCACCCGTAAATTATGTTGAACACAGATAAAATCTCTGAATCATATAGGTCGAGGTCATTGCATACGTATAATCCCTCTCTCACAGGTATCCGAATTATTCCAGAGATATAGATACAAATGTCAAATCTCTATAGATATAATCACGTCGACGATTCTATTAGCAATCCCTTAATAACACTTAGAACTGATTTCTATAGTGTACCACGAGCCCATGGATTTAACATATTGCTAATTCCATATTGAATACATATGCTCAGTACACATAGCTGACGGATCCTATCTTGATACACACAGGATATCCTGAGCATCTGTCCACACCTAACGAATAGCGGAGGTCTGATCTAAATAGATCGGTGATGCGACTGCCATCTAAGTGTGGAGGATAACTCATATATCCACAGTGGTAACTCAAGTCAAAGAATCACTATGCTCACTCAACCCGAGAAGATTCTTATTGACGTTGGTGTACCATCCATTAAGAATCTTTTGTGAGTCGTTCAGTGACTATCCGCTATAAACACCTATACGTCTATACGAGTCTCCGAAACTCATGGTTCATTGAGAAACCATCAAAATCTAAGATTCCAATATACGACATGTACCCGTCTCAATGGGTTTACTTTACTGATCAAGTAGTGTAAACCTTGACCAGAAACTGTCTAAGAATGACAACGTCATGATACAACTCAATGTCAGTTGTGACGCTTTTGCAACAATATCATAACTAATCATTTTAAAGTCTGTTACATCTTTACCATATTAAAGAAGAAGTTATATAAAAGAAACTGTTCATTTTATTCATAATAAAATGTTACATTAGTATTTACAAGGAAATACATAATAAAATTGGCGCTCAGAGCACCAACCCTAACAGGTTGATCATTTCAGTGAGTCTTTCAGACATACTTGGGACAATACATTCTTCTTCATTTGTATCATAACTAATAATTCTAAGGTCTGTTACATCTTTACCATATTAAAGAAGAAGTTAAATAAAAGAAACTGTTCATTTTATTAATAATAAAATGTTACATTAGTATTTACAAGGAAATACATAATAAAATTGGCGCTCAGAGCACCAACCCTAACAGATTGATCATTTCAGTGAGTCTTTCAGACATACTTGGGACAATACATTCTTCTTCATTTGATTTTCCGATGATGTTGTCCTCTGTTAAGGGTTTTAGAATGATCCCCAAAACTTGATTGCCACCTTCTTGTACAACTTTTGAAATACACCTCATCAAACCAAGATTGCCACCGTCATATACGAAGTGCATGTTTCTGTTTTCCATAACTCTACCCAATTCTCTCACAGCCTCAACAAATTCTGGTTTAGTTCCAGAGCTAGTTCCACAAAACACATAGATATTAGTGAATCATCGTTTTGAAGTTGTCTCAATTTGTGCTATCTCTCTTAGCTAGATGTGTTGAAGAGAGAGAAGTGACGAGCTTAATTTATAGATCCTGAAAAGGGTGAGTAATAAATGCACTAATACCTGTAAAATGAAAATTATTAGGAAAATAGATCGTGAACAAAAAGGTTAGATATTGTCGGCAAAAAGTAAATCAAAACAGTAATTTAAAGTGAAGTAAATCAACGCAATAATTTAAAAAAATATATACTGGTAGTTGTGATTGTGGCTCACATCTTCCTCTGGTTTTATGTTCAGTAACGGCTTGAACGCCCTCTATGGGTCGGGAATAGGCTTCCCATCCAACTTTCTTATAAATTGGCAAATAGGGTCTTTTAAAGTCAGATTCCCGAGACTGTATTATTGTCTTTCTTTTTGAAATTTTGTATGTAACTTGCGAATCTCTCGATGAACATATCCACTAGGATGTGTCTCAAGAGTCAATGATATATCATCCAAAGACTCCTTACTCAAGCCATCACTAATGAATTGAATTTTATCTTCGCGGTTATCAGACACAATTCTTAAAGAACGACAACGAGTGTTGCACGTACATCGTGCACACTTATAACAAACACCTAATTGTTTAGCTCTTCATTTTTTAGCATATGTGTTTTTCCCTAAACCAGACATGTAAGAAATGAAAGAGTCAGATGACTCACCTGTCAAGTGATCTTTTGCTTCAATTACCCATCAGATATCATCAGGAATGCCATGAATCATAAGAAGCCTCATCCTTTCAGTGTGTGCTTTGTACTTTTTTTGTCAGATCATTTTGGGGAAGAGAATGAAAATGTTTGTGGAGGTTTGCGAGAGTTTCTTCCATGCTTTGGTTTGTAGGGTATCAGTAATTTTAGAGACTGAAATAACCGACTTTGAGTCACGTAGTACCGTTATTCGCTGCTTTACTGGGGTGTGAGAAAGAAATAGAAAAGACAAAAATGCTGTAAAACTAAGAAAAATGGAAATTAGAGAAATATTAAGCAAAAAATAAAAGAAACTACATCAATCAAGATATATTGGGTTTGATAAGAAAAAAGTTTCTTGCAATTTTGAGCACTCAAAAAATGGTTTCAGACGCTGTCCATTCACTTTAAATACATCATCATCCCTAGAATTCTCAATGTCAATAGCCCCGTATGGGTAAACGTATTTCACAATGAATGGCCCACTCCATTTGGATTTTAATTTTCCAGGAAATAAATGAAGATGAGAATTATAAAGCAAAATTTTTTGACGAACTTCAAATATTTTCATGAAATTCGACTATCATGAAATGTCTTAGTTTTAGCTTTAAGAATTTTCGTATTCTCATATGAATCATTCCCTAACTCTTCAAGTTCATTTAATTGCAATTTACGTTCATGACCAGCGTCTTCAAGGTTTGAATTGAATGCTTTAATAGCCCAATATGATTTATGCTAAAGTTCTACAAGAAAATGACAAGGTTTTCCATAAATTAGACAGTAGGGGGACATTCCCAAAGATGTTTTGAAAGCTGTTCGATATGCCCAAAGTGCATCATTTAGTCGAAGAGACCAATCTTTGCGATTTGGGTTAACCATTTTTCTAAAATTTATTTAATTTCCCTATTCACTAATTCAACTTGACCGTTTGTCCGGGGGTGATAGGAGGTGGAAACGTTGTGTGTGACTATATACTTTTTCATTAAAGGCTTAAATGGTCTGTTACGAAAGTGTTTACCTTTATCACTTATGATGGCCTGAGGGATTCCAAATCGACTCAACATGTTTTCTTTTAAGAATTTGATCATAGTTGTGTGATCATTGTTCCGACAAGGAATTGCCTTGACCCATTTTGAGACATAATCAACTGCAACTAAAATATATAAAAATCCAAATGATGGTGGAAATGGGCCCATGAAATCTATCCCCCAACATTCAAAGATTTCGACGACAATGATGAGATTTAAAGACATCATGTTTCTTTTTGAAATGGATCCCAACTTTTACAGTTTTCGCAAGTTTTGCAGAAAGTGTGTGTATCTTTAAAAATGGTGGGCCAATAAAATCCACACTGTAAGATTTTTACAGCGGTTTTCTTAGATGAAAAATGACCTCCACATGATTCTGAATGACAAAATTGAATAACACCACTTATCTCATTGTCTGGTATGTATCGTCTGAAAATCTGATCAGGGGAGCATTTAAACAGATATGGATCATCCTAGTAGAATCTTTTGACTTCGATCAAAAATTTTCTCATATCTTGTTGGCTCCAGTTTGAAGGTATATTTCCTTTTGCAAGAAAATTAACAATATTAGCATATCAATGCATTATGTTTATAGAGAATAAAAATTCATCGGGAAATGAATCATTGATGGGAGTTGTATCAATTAGTGACTCATTTTTGAGTCTCGATAAGTGATCTGCAACCAAGTTCTCTGCTCATTTCTTGTCATTGATTGTGAGATTGAATTCTTGAAGCAACAAAATCCACTGTATTAATCTTGGCTTGGCATCCTAATTAGATATCAAATATCTAACGACAGCATGATCAGAATAAACAACTGCTGAAGAGCCAATTAAATATGATCGAAATTTATCTAATGCAAATAATACATCAAGTAGTTCTATTACTGTGGTAGTGTAATTCATTTGCGCAATATTTAAAGTTCTACTTGCGTAATATATTACATACGGTTTACCTTCATTTCTCGGTCCTAGCACTGCACTAACTGCATAATCACTAGCATCACACATTAGCTCAAAAGGCAAGGACCAATCAGAGGATTGCATAATAGGAGCATAAGTTAAAAGACTGATGATTTTTTCAAATGATTTTTGACATTCTTTTGTCAATTCAAATGTTGCATCTATTAATAGGAGGTTACATAAGGGTCTGGATATGGTATTAAAGTTTTTAATGAACCTTCTATAAAATCCTGCATGTCCTAAGAAAGAACGGATTTCCCTGACTGTTTTTGATGATGGTAATTTAGAAATTACCTCTATTTTTTCCTTGTCAACCTCAATACCTTTAGACGACACAACGTGTCCTAAATTAATTCTTGAATTATTCATGAAATGACATTTTTCCCAGTTTAATACAAGTCTTTTTTCTTCACATCTTTTCAAAATATTTTCTAGATTATTCAAGCAATTATCAAATGAATTCCCAAAAACAATTATATCATCCAATGTTCAACCATGTCACTAAATATGCTTAACATGCATCATTGGAATGTTGCAAGTGCATTACAAAGTCCAAAAGGCATTTTCCTAAATGCAAATGTTCCAAAAGGGCATGTGAATGTGGTCTTTTCCTGGTCTTCTAAAGTAATGGGAATCTGATAATAACCCGAGTAACCATCAAGAAAATAATAGTATGGATCTCTTTCCAAAATTTGATTAAGAAATGGTAAAGCAAAATGATCTTTTCTAGTTGCGTTATTTAGTTTTCTATAATCAATGCACATACGCCAGCTAGATGAAATGCGAATTGGGATTAATTTTCCTTTATCATTTTTTACAACAGTAATTCCAGACTTTTTAGGTACAACCTGTGTAGGACTTACCCACTTACTATCAGAGATATGATAGATAATACCTACATCAAGGAGTTTAAGGACCTATATTTTTACTATTTCTTTCATGTGAGGGTTTAATCTTCTTTGGGGTTGACGACATGTCCTAGCATTATCTTCTAAATATATTCGGTGTGTGCAGATTAATGGATTAATACCTTTTATGTCTTTTCCATCCAATTGCCAATTTATGTTCTTTCAACACATTTAAAAGTTTACATTCTTGATCGTTTGTAAGAAGAGAAGAAATTACCATATGATAAGTTTTATTATCTTCTAGAAATACATATTTCAGTCCTTCTGGCAAAGATTTCAACTCCAAATTGGGTGCTTCTTCGTGTTCTCCTTCTTCCACTGTTCCCAGTTCTTCCAAAATTTTGAATCTTTCCATCGTCTTCCAATACCTGTGTAGAGTCAAGTAGAAAATCATTAGTAATATCTGAATCTATTTGTGCACTTGACTCAACAAAATTAGCAATATAAAATTTCATGGGATCAGATAAACTCCTCTGAATATGCTCATCCACAATAGGTTCAATTGATTCTATGCTTTCGATTTCATTATCCTCATCATATGGCTGTTTGCACATGTTAAAAATATTTAGCTCTAATGTCATGTTGCCAAAAGAAAGATTCATGATTCCATTCCTGCAATTAATTAAAGCGTTAGCTGTTGCTAAAAATGGACGACCAAGTATTACAGGGATTGGTTTATAACTATCTGTCACAGGCTGTGTTTCTAAAACAATAAAATCCATAGGATATATGAATTTATCGATTTGCAATAACACATATTCACAATTCCTTTTAGTACCTTAACTGATCTATCGGCAAATAAAAGAGTAGTTGAGGTTGGTTTCATCTCATCGATATTATGTTGTTGGTAAACCGAAAATGGAAGTAAATTTACACTAGCTCCAAGATCAAGCAAAACGTGTTTAATGTTTTGATTTCCAATAATACAAGAAATAGTTGGACAACTAGGGTCTTTTTATTTTAATGCATTATTGGTTGAAAGAATGGAACTTACCTGTTCAGCTAGAAAAGCTTTCTTTCTTACCTTATGTTTTCTTTTAATGGTGTACAGATCTTTCAGAAATTTGGCATAAGATGGTATCTATTGGATGGCATCTAACAAAGAAATATTAACCTTTACTTGTTTGAATATTTCATAAATTTATGGGGAACAGTTCAATTTCTTTGTTCTTAATGCTTGAGGGAATGAAGGTGCATGTGACAAATTATTATTATCAATGATGGGTAATGGTTCATCAACCCCTTCTTACCCTCTGAATTTGTTTATTCTCAACTTTGTGAGGTTCAAGAATAGGTTTGTGGATGTCCATACCACTACGAAGTAATAACAGATTTGACTTGGTCTAAGTGTTGATTTCCAAAATTACCCTCGTGAGAATTTAAATGACACTTGGGATTTGATTGTGGTTATCTAGGAAACTTTCCTTTCTCATTAATGGTTAATGCAAATGTAATTTTAGCAAAAGATTCTCTTAAATCATTCATCGTTTGTGCATTTTGGTTATTAACGACTTCTTGTTTTTACATGAATGCATTCAAGGTATCTTCTATGGTTTTCCTAGGTGGTGGGACATATGGTGCATAATTCTGGGAATTTCGGAAATTCTGGTGAACCTGGGGAGGTTGTTGTGAGGATTGTGCTTCATTATCATTCATCCAATTGAAGTTTGGATGGTTTCTCCAACCAGAATTGTAGGTTTACGAGTATGGGTTTGGATTTGGTATGTTGAATGTGTTTATGGAACTGACTTGGTCATGTAGACATTCTTGCAAGGCTGGTAAAGATGGGAAAATGTGTGTGACATGTTCATTAGAATTAAAGATTTGACATAGGACTTCTTGAACTGACTTGACATGATCACTCTTCCATGTTTCTAAAGCTTCAATTTTTTTTTAGATAGAGATGCATACTTGGAAGCAAGGTCATGGTCTTCCCTAAGGTTAAACATACCTCTACCAAATGGTTGTGGTTTTACAGACGACTCATAGGTGCCAACTGTGTCCCATTGTTGTGCATTCTCTGCTATGTGTTCTAGGTAATCTAGTGCATCTTCGGTATATTTGTACATAAACTCAAAATTACACATCATCTCCACTACTTGTCTACCTTGGTGTTAACCCCTCGTAGAAATAGGCAACCAGCCTCCATGTTTCAAACCCGTGATGTGGACAAATATTTAACATCTTTTTAAACCTCTCCCAATATTGGTAAAGTGTTTCCCCGACTCTTGTGTGAAGGTTGTGATTCTCTTCTTAAAGGAATTTATTGTATGAGGGGGAAAAAACGTTTTAAGAAACTGTTCTTGTAAATCATTCCATGTTCTAATAGATCCCGACCTAAGGTTTTGCAGCCAAATTCTAGTGCATCTTCGGTATATTTGTACATAAACTCAAAATTACACATCATCTCCACTACTTGTCTACCTTGGTGTTAACCCCTCGTAGAAATAGGCAACCAGCCTCCATGTTTCAAACCCGTGATGTGGACAAATATTTAACATCTTTTTAAACCTCTCCCAATATTGGTAAAGTGTTTCCCCGACTCTTGTGTGAAGGTTGTGATTCTCTTCTTAAAGGAATTTATTGTATGAGGGGGAAAAAACGTTTTAAGAAACTGTTCTTGTAAATCATTCCATGTTCTAATAGATCCCGACCTAAGGTTTTGCAGCCAAATTTTAGCTTTATCCTTTAAAGAAAAGGGAAAAAAACTCTAAACGAATTATATTCATGCTACAATTTTTTTATGTGTAAGTGTTACATACCTCTTCAAATTCCCTTAAGTGCTGATAAGGATTCTCTGATTCTAGACCATAGAATGTGGGTAAAAGATGGATGATACCTGATTTAAAATTGAAATGTGTTGCATCTGGAGGAAAAACAATACAAGATGGCGATCATGTTCTAGTGGGATTCATGAATTCTCTGAGTATCCTAGGTGTTGGGGTTGGTGCTCAGAGCGCCAATTCCCGGTTGTATTTCTTTTGAATACTTCTGTAAAACATTATTATTATGAATAATATATGCAGTTTCTATAATATAATCTATCTTATTAAATGGTAAAGACGTAATGACCTTAGAATGATTAGTCATGGTACTGTTGCAAAAGCGTCGCAACTGACATTGAGTAGTATCATGACGTTGTCATTCTCAGATTGTTCCTGGTCAAGGTTTACACTACTTGGTCAGTATAGTAAACTCGTTGAGACCAGTACATGTCGTATACTGGAATATATGATTCCAATGGTTTCTCAATGAACCATTAGTCTTGGAGACTAGTATAGACGTGTAGGTGTTTATAGCGGATAAACACTGAACGACTCACCGAAGATTCTTAATGGATGGTACACCAGCGTCAATAAGAATCTTCTCGGGTTGAGTAGCACTTGTGATTCTTAGACTTGAGATGCCATTGTGGGCACATGAGACATCTTCTACACTTAGATGGCAGTCACGTCACCGATCTATTTAGATCAGACCTCCGCCTGTTCGTTGGGTGTAGACAGATCCTCAGTGTATCCTATGTGTATCAAGATAGAATCCGTCAGTTCTGTGTATCAGAGCATAGGTAGTCCATATGATTAGCAATCAGATAAAACCATATGCCCCCGTGGTAAAGTTTAGAAGCTAGTTCTAAACATTCTTTTAGAGATTGCTAATAGAATAGTCGACTGGATAATCCCCATAGAGATTTGACGTTTACATCATATATCTCTGGGATTTATCCGGATACCTCGTGACAGAGGAATTATACATTTTCCATGAGCTCGACCTGTATGATTCAGCAAGATTATCCGTGATCGTCATAATTTATGGGTGGATAAATTATGGACACGAAATTGATTTCGTGACGGATATACCTGAATCTAGAGAGTCTCAATAATGAAACATACTCGTAGAGCACTAGAGCAACATTAATAAATAATATTTATTATTTATAAAGTCGTTTAAAGGTTAAACGCAAGATACGTGCCAAAGGGACCCGATAGTCATTTGATTAATTATTGTGTATTTACATTTAATACTTGATTAATTAAATACACATTAATTAATAGTCAAATTGAGATATTTGACTTATATCCTAAATGAATATATGTATTTGATATTTAATGTAAATATAATACATATATTTAATATATGTATTTATTAATTAATTAATTAATTGTTAAATGATTAAATTTATTAAATATAAATATCTTAACTTTGGATATTTGATTTAAAATGATTAAGTTGCCTTTGTTGACTTTATTAAATATCTTTAAAGGTGTTTTAGATATTTAATCAACTTGACCAAATGAAATGTTAAATGAAATTGAAATTATTTTGTAATATATGCTTGTGAAATTCGGCCATAAGCTTTTTGTGCACAAGTATATATTGTTTTCATTTCATTTTCATTTGGTAACCTAATACACTTTACAAAGAAACTCCATTAAAGAAAGCAAAGAAAGCTTGTGAGGAAGAAAGTTAAAAAACAAAGAAAGCTTGGATTTTAGTAAGTTTCTTCAACTTACTATTAGAAAGGAAAATGTTCCTTAGGATCTAGGCTACATCTTGTGATGTTCTTATGTTATTCTTTTCTTTATTCTTTGTGTTTTTGATGATGAAAGTTTTGTTGAAAGTGTTGAGCATGTATGATGATGGAAGCTTGTGACTATTGTAGTTATAAGTATTCTTTTATGGTTTTGGAAACCTTGTTGCTAATCTAGAGTTGTTGATCCACTCTAAGATGACCTAGATTTGATCTTGAGTTGTTTCATTGTGTTGAGACTTTGATTGGATGGAAGAATGATGATTAAAGTAATTGATTTAAACTATTTGGTCTAATTTGTCCAATTTGAAGAAATTGAAAAATTAGGGTTCATGACCACTTCCAAATTTGGGGCTTTTCATTTATGTTGTGTATATGATGCATATAAAGTTTCATGTTTATTGGATTACATCTTGATGTGTTTTGAAGCATGAAATGACAAAGTGCACAAATTGGCACCCTAATGGTGCTCTCGGCCAAGACTCAAAATTTGGGGATTTTGGTTGCTTTGGTGTTTTGATGTTTTGAACATGATAAGTTCATCTTAGAAATGATTTAGAATCATTCAAAATTGATTTGATCAATTTCGGACTAAAATGGACAAAAATACCAAGTAAGGGTAATTCGGTAAATTCACTCAAATATGATTTATTGAATTTTATTTTCATAATTTGATTATTGGATAATTAAAGAAATATGTTTATTTAATTAATCCGAGAAAAATTTTTGAAATCGGAAAATACGATTTTCCACCGCTTCCGCTGCGTTACCGGATTTAGCCCCTAAAAAACCCCTACAAAATGGTATCAAAGCGAGTCTGATTCTAGGCCCCCTAAAATTATTAGCTTTAATTAAATCAATGTTTAATCATGTTTTCTTGACTTTATACATGCTTATTATAATCTAATTTGGTTAGATTTAGGGTGTATGACACTTAGCGGAAAATCCTTAATTAATAAGGTTTTAATGTAATTATGTATTTGATGCATGTTATGTGGTCCGTCTTGTCAATACGGTTTATGAATACTTCTCTGTGACTACATCCGAGACCGTGCCTCTACTGTGAGGGTGTAGCCGATAGAGATTTATTTATACCGGATGTATATCAGATACTAGGTAAATTCAAGTAAAAGCGGAATTCTGAACGTGCCCTAGCTGTCAGGATTACGTAAGTAACTTGAGTTTATCATTGACGAGTTTAACCTTGGTACGTCTCCTTGTGGGCCTGCCTTCGCAGCGACAACGAGAAACGACCAGGACCGGAAACCTAGGAGTCATTAGAGAATGATTGACAAATGAGTTGTCTACCTGATGAATATACGTAGGCGAGACCGTGCCTCTGCTGTGAGCCGAGATATATTCACGGGATCCACCTTTCACTATTAGTATTTAATTTAATTTTTAAATCTTTGTATTCTGTTTGGGGATTACAGTATTGCATGATTTAGTGGGAGGGGCATTTTTAGATTAAAAATCCATGATCTAGTTTATGCTTTTGATATTAAATGAAACTGCTTAATTTCTGCTAACCGTTTTTCGTGATCTATATGATAGATTGGCGATGGCGGCACAATCCATAAATCAGTTTGCGCTTATGCTTGATGCGAACAAACTGAAAGGCGCTGAGAACTTCACTGATTGGGAATTGGATTTGAGTATTGTCCTCGATTCTGAAAAGCTGGGATATGTTCTTGAGGGTCTGTTGCCCCTTGCTGTGGGTGCGGATTCTTCGGAGGAGGAACGCCAAGTTTTTGAAACTTGGAAGGATGATGATTTAAGGGTTAAATCATACATCTTTAGTTCACTGTCTCCGAAACTCAAGCAACAGTACTATGATATGCTAGATTTTTATAGTATGATGACGCGATTGAGACAATCGTTTGAGAACAAAGAACAAGTGATTGTTCACAAAGTCGCCATGGAACTGTTCCATGCGCGTCTGGATGAGGGGCAAAATGTTAGCCCACATATTCTTCAGATGATCGATTTGATCGATCAATTGAGGCAACATAATCTCATCTTGAATGGCGTTCTCGGTAGGAGTATCATTCTTGGTTCACTTCCAGCTTCATTTCACCAGTTCGTGATGTACTTCAACATAAACGGGACTGTCTGTACCTACCAGGAGCTACATAGGATGTTGCTCACGGCAGAAGAGGATCTTAAGAAGGGAGTACCGACTCGCCCACCTAGATCCACTTCTCTCTCTGCTTCTTCCCAGGATGGTCCAAGGGAAAGAAGAAGAAAGGGAAGAAGAAGAAGGCTTTCGGTCCTCAACAGCAGGCGAAGATTGCTAAGCCCAAGAGGGCATCTGAAGACAATGCCACCACTGCGGCAAAGTCAGGAATTGGAAAAGGAACTGTCCTGATTACATCGCCCAGATGAGGAGAGACAGAGCATCTACATCAGGTACTTTTATTTTTCCAATTATTGATTTATCTTTCGCTTGTGAAGCCGTTACATCCAACTAGATTTTAGATTCTGCTTGTCCCATTCACATTTGCAATTCGTTGCAGGTGCTGAAGGAAAGTAGGAGGCTGAAGCCCGGGGAGATGCAGTTGCGGTTCGGGAGTGGAGACTCTTTGGATGCAGTTGCAGTGGGAGTATGCGAGATCTCATTACCGAATGGGAAACTTTTGTTAAATGAATGCCATTTTGTACCTGGATGTGTAGCTAATATTATATCACTTTTTGTATTGGATACAGAAGGCTTTTGTATTAATATTAAGAACAGTTCTTTATATTTATATGATAGTAATAATATTCAGATCCTTTGTTGTCCAAACCAGCATGGTCATTATACATTGCAAACTTCAAAAGATATATTAAATACTGGAGTTAATAAACGTAGTTTACCTGTAATTAATAATACTGAACTTTGGCATATGAGACTTGGTCACATTGGCGTTAAACGCCTTACCCAATTGGTTAGGAATGGTTTGATACCAGATCTTAACATTGAATCCTATCCAACTTGTGAATCCTGTATTCAGGGTAAAATGACCAAAGCCCCATTTTCTGGTGTTGGACACCGTGCCATTAACTTACTGGAACTCGTACATTCTGATGTATGTGGTCCACTAAGTCAAACTGCTCACAGTGGTTATTCGTACTTCGTTACCTTTACCGATGATCTGTCACGGTACGGTTATGTCTATTTGATGAGACATAAATCGGAAACCTTTGAAAAGTTCAAAGAGTTCCGAAATGAAGTAGAAAAACAAACTGGTAAATATATTAAATGCCTTCGATCAGATCGAGGCGGTGAATATATGAGTGGTGAGTTCATGGATTATATGAAAGAGAATGGGATTCTCGCTCAATATACTCCTCCAGGTACTCCACAGCACAATGGAGTGTCTGAGAGGAGAAATCAGACTTTATTGGATATGGTCCGATCAATGTTGAGTTTCACAGATTTGCCCTATTACTTATGGGGCTACTCTCTCTTGGCAGCCGCACATCTTTTGAACAAGATTCCTTCAAAAGCTGTTCCTACGACTCCGTATCAGATATGGTTCGGTAGGAGACCAAATCTTAATTATATTAAGGTTTGGGGTTGTCCTGCCTATGTCAGGGTGACTCAGCAAGATAAGCTTTCGCCTCGAGGGCAAAAGTTTAGGTTTGTCGGATATCCTTCGAATACGAGGGGATATCTGTTCTATGATACCGAGCATCGAAATGTGTTCGTAGCTCGCTTCGCAAAATTTCTAGAAGTAGAATTTTTGTCAGAAGGTGGTAATCATAGACAGGTTGAGCTTGATGAAGTCCAACCTGAAAAAAACGAACCAACGGAGGAACCTGAAGTTCAAGTAGATGAAGGACCTTCAACACACACACTCCGTAGGTCGGAAAGGGTATCTAGACCTCCTGAACGCTTGTATTTGATACAAGAAAAGAGTCTGGATGTTCTCTTGGTTGAAGAGACAGATCCTTTCACCTATAGAGAATTGATGTTGGACATCGACTCCGTGAAATGGCAAAGTGCCATGAAATCCGAGATAGACTCAATGCATGAAAATCAAGTTTGGGACTTGATTCCGCTTCCCGAAGGAATTGTTCCTATCGGTTGTAAATGGGTTTACAAGAGGAAGCGCAGGCCTGACGGTAAGGTTGAAACTTACAAGGCCCGACTGGTAGCAAAAGGTTACACGCAGCGACCTGGCGTCGACTACGATGAAACTTTTTAGCCGGTGGCAATGCTTAAGTCTATTGGGATTTTGCTTTCTATAGCTGCGTATCATGACTACGAGATTTGGCAAATGGATGTCAAAACGGCTTTTCTAAATGGATTTCTTGATGAAGAAATCTATATGGAACAGCCTGAAGGTTTCACGTCCAGCGAAATCTCGGGTATGGTATGTAAGCTTAAGAAGTCCATTTATGGACTTAAACAAGCTTCACGAAGTTGGAATCTTTGATTCGACGAGATTATTAGATCGTCTGGTTTTCTCAAGAATTTGGAAGAATCCTGTGTGTATCAGAAGGCCAGTGGGAGCATGGTCGTATTTTTAGTCCTATATGTTGATGACATCCTAATCATTGGGAATGATTTAGGTATGTTACAAAGCGTCAAAGCGTACCTCTGTAAGAATTTCTCTATGAAGGACCTGAGAGAAGCTTCCTATATTTTAGGGATAAAACTCTATAGAGATAGACAAATGAGGCTGATTGGGTTATCCCAATCAACGTACATAGATAAGATCTTAGAACGGTATAGTTTTGGTAACTGTAAGACATCAAACATACCGTTCAGACATGGGATTCATCTTTCTAAGAAGATGTGTCCACAAACAGAAGATGAGAAGGTTAGAATGTCTAACCAACCTTATGCTTCGTGTTTGGGTAGCATAATGTATGCCATGTTATGTACGAGGCCTGATATCAGTTTCGCTGTTAGCGTAACTAGTCGATATCAGTCCAATCCAGGTAATGACCATTGGATGGCCATTAAACATATCCTAAAGTATCTTAAAGGTACCAAGGATAAGTTAATAATTTATGGAGGAAACGAACTGCAGGTTAATGGGTATACAGACTCTGATTTCCAATCAGATCCCGATGATAGAAAGTCTACATCTGGATTTATCTTTACCCTTAACGGAGGTGCAGTTTGTTGGAAGAGTTCCAAACAGGGATCGACATCATATTCCACCACTGAGGCGGAATATATTGCAGCTTCTGAAGCTGCAAAAGAGGCTGTGTGGATAAAGAACTTTATCACAGAATTGGGAGTTGTCCCAAGTATCGAGAATGCGATTCCGTTATACTGTGATAATACTGGAGCCATTACGCAAGCAAAGGAACCGAGGGCGCATCAGAAGTCGAAGCATGTGGAACGCAAGTACCACATCATTTGAGAGATCGTGTCGCGAGGGGATATTGTCGTGTGCAAGGTACCGAGTGAAGATAATGTAGCAGACCCGCTAACGAAGGTCATACCTCCGAAGCTGTTTAATAAACACGTGGAGTCGATGAGTATTAGATACAATCGATATTGGCACTAGAGCAAGAGGGAGATTTTGTTGGGGTTGGTGCTCAGAGCGCCAATTCCCGGTTGTATTTCTTTTGAATACTTCTGTAAAACATTATTATTATGAATAATATATGCAGTTTCTATAATATAATCTATCTTATTAATGGTAAAGACGTAATGACCTTAGAATGATTAGTCATGGTACTGTTGCAAAAGCGTCGCAACTGACATTGAGTAGTATCATGACGTTGTCATTCTCAGATTGTTCCTGGTCAAGGTTTACACTACTTGGTCAGTATAGTAAACCCGTTGAGACCAGTACATGTCGTATACTGGAATATATGATTCCAATGGTTTCTCAATGAACCATTAGTCTATGAGACTAGTATAGACGTGTAGGTGTTTATAGCGGATAAACACTGAACGACTCACCGAAGATTATTAATGGATGGTACACCAGCGTCAATAAGAATCTTCTCGGGTTGAGTAGCACTTGTGATTCTTAGACTTGAGATGCCATTGTGGGCACATGAGACATCTTCTACACTTAGATGGCAGTCACGTCACCGATCTATTTAGATCAGACCTCCGCCTGTTTGTTGGGTGTAGACAGATCCTCAGTGTATCCTATGTGTATCAAGATAGGATCCGTCAGTTCTGTGTATCAGAGCATAGGTACTCCATATGATTAGAAATCAGATAAAACCATGGGCCCGTGGTAAAGTTTAGAAGCTAGTTCTAAACATTCTTTTAGAGATTGCTAATAGAATAGTCACTGGATAATCCCCATAGAGATTTGACGTTTACATCTATATCTCTGGGATTTATCCGGATACCTTGTGACGGAGGAATTATACATTTCCCATGACCTCGACCTGTATGATTCAGCGAGATTATCTGTGATCGTCATAATTTATGGGTGGATAAATTATGGACACGAAATTTGATTTCGTGACGGATATACCTGAATCTAGAGAGTCTCAATAATGAAACATACTCGTAGAGCACTAGAGCAACATTAATAAATAATATTGATTATTTATAAAGTCGTTTAAAGGTTAAACGCAAGATACGTGCCAAATGGACCCGATAGTCATTTGATTAATTATTGTGTATTTACATTTAATACTTGATTAATTTAAATACACATTAATTAATAGTCAAATTGAGATATTTGACTTATATCCTAAATGAATATATGTATTTGATATTTAATGTAAATATAATACATATATTTAATATATTTGTATTTAATTAATTAATTAATTGTTAAATGATTAAATTTATTAAAATATAAATATCTTAACTTTGGATATTTGATTTAAAATGATTAAGTTGCCTTTGTTGACTTTATTAAATATCTTTAAAGGTGTTTTAGATATTTAATCAACTTGACCAAATGAAATGTTAAATGATATTGAAATTATTTTTGTAATATATGCTTGTGAAATTCGGCCATAAGCTTTTTGTGCACAAGTATATATTGTTTTCATTTCATTTTCATTTGGTAACCTAATACACTTTACAAAGAAACTCCATTAAAGAAAGCAAAGAAAGCTTGTGAGGAAGAAAGTTAAAAACAAAGAAAGCTTGGATTTTAGTAAGTTTCTTCAACTTACTATTAGAAAGGAAAATGTTCCTTAGGATCTAGGCTACATCTTGTGATGTTCTTATGTTATTCTTTTCTTTATTCTTGTGTTTTTTGATGATGGAAGTTTTGTTGAAAGTGTTGAGCATGTATGATGATGGAAGCTTGTGACTATTGTAGTTATAAGTATTCTTTTATGGTTTTGGAAACCTTGTTGCTAATCTAGAGTTGTTGATCCACTCTAAGATGACATATATTTGATCTTGAGTTGTTTCATTGTGTTGATACTTTGATTGGATGGAAGAATGATGATTAAAGTAATTGATTTAAACTATTTGGTCTAATTTGTCCAATTTGAAGAAATTGAAAAATTAGGGTTCATGACCACTTCCAAATTTGGGGCTTTTCATTTATGTTGTGTATAAGGATGTGTATATGATGCATATAAAGTTTCATGTTGATTGGATTACATCTTGATGTGTTTTGAAGCATGAAATGACAAAGTGCACAAATTGGCACCCTAATGGTGCTCTCGGCCAAGACTCAAAATTTGGGGATTTTGGTTGCTTTGGTGTTTTGATGTTTTGAACATGCTAAGTTCATCTTAGAAATGATTTAGAATCATTCAAAATTGATTTGATCAATTTCGGACTAAAATGGACAAAAATACCAAGTAAGGGTAATTCGGTAAATTCACTTAAATATGATTTATTGAATTTTATTTTCATAATTTGATTATTGGATAATTAAATAAATATGTTTATTTAATTAATCCGAGAAAAATTTTTGAAATCGGAAAATACGATTTTCCACCGCTTCCGCTGCGTTACCGGATTTAGCCCCTAAAAAACCCCTACACTAGGATGATTAGGAACTCCGTCCTAAGGCTCGTTTTTTTCCTGATTAACTGGGTTTTAAACTCGGGCAGGTGGATTTCCAATTGGATTTTCAATTTGGTTCTCGGCCATTTTGACGAACGATGAAGGTGATGGAGATTTTCTGTTTAGTCTTCCGCTGGATGATCGAGACCAGTGTCTCATGCAACCTAAACAAAAAATAAAACAAAAACAAATACAATATTTACAAAAAGTAAATTAATGAAAAAATAAAAAATAAACTACAAAAATAAAATAAAGAAAAAGAAAAATTATTCTATCTACAAAATAATAATTCCCCGACAACAGCGCCAAAAACTTGACATGCTCAAAAAGTGGTCTTTTACTCATAAGTATAAGAGTGTCAAGTAATAAAATAACCCGGTAAGTCCGGGGTCGATCCACCAGGAATAGATTTAGTAAAATAGAATGATAAGTAGAGCGAAAAGAAAAAGGTTTGATTTGTTGGAGTTGTTGGAAACTTTTAAGTGAAAATGTAGGAATAAAATGAAATATTGGAGTTAAGGGATCTACTTTTAATATTTTAAATCTAGAAATCTCGCTTAATTATAATATATAAATTGTCCTTATTACCCAATTAATTTATCTCAGGAATTAATTATGTCAAAATATAGAATCGGCCATAAAGGCGGGAGTCATTTATGTCGATAACTAGTCGTGCCAAGTACCTAAGTATGCCAAAAACATAAAACCAGCCATATATGCGGTGATACCGTTTGTCTATAGCAAGTCCTTCCAATGTACAAAATTATGCCAAAGTCGTATAAAACCATCCATATAGGTGGTAGCAAGATAAAACCAGCTATATAGGTGGTAGTAAGATAAAACTAGCCATATAAGCGGTAGCAAGATAAAACCAGCCATATAAGCGGTAGTAAGATAAAACGAGCCATATATACGGTAGCCAATTTTGTCAATAATTAATCTAGATCTAAATCAAGTTTTAATCATTAGATTACAATTTATTTATTATAATGTAGGCGAGATTGATCTAAGTTTTCATTATAAAAGCTTCACCCATTACCCCAACGGAAAGAAATTAGCTACTCATTTTGTAATTAAAATACTCGTAATTTTATTACTGAAAGAAAAAGACATTACAAAAAGCTTTAAATAAATAAACACACAAGACACTCTCTCTCCAAAATCTATAGAGGAATTCGGAAAGAAAGTATGAAATTTCTTTCTGTTGGAGTCTTCAATTTATAGGCAAAGTTTGGTCGGCGCGTCGCGACGCCAAGGCTCTGCGCGTCGGGACGCGAGTGCCACATTGAGGACACGTGTTGAGAGAATAATGTGTTCCGTGGTGTCGTCGTCTTATTAGGCACGTCGCGACGCGCAGTCATTTTCGTGTCGCGACGCGGAAGCTGAATTTCCGTTTTTGCCATTTTCTAAGTCTGGTTTGTCCTGTCGAGCTTCCGAGCAGTATTTTACCTATCAAATAACAAAAATAACACAATAAAATACTCAAAATATAACTTAAAATATTATTTCACAAACGTGCCAAATTAAGGGGATTAGTGAAACTATAAGTGTAAAATGATTGACTTATCGTATAATAAATATGTATTTTTTAGTGTTCATCAAGGGGCAAAGGTAAAAAAAATTTCAAGGTCGATCACGGTGCCTACCACAGTTCCGCCTCACTGGAAATAGTTTTTTTATAGCGGTCTGGAGTTGGGCATCACGTGAAGGCCCACGGATGGATATCAATTTGCATATCCGATGATGGAGAGAAATAGTTGGGCCGCCACAATCCAAAGTTCATCAACGCGATCAGGACTATTGCATGGTGTGATGCTCCCCAACATTACACATGTTAGATGAAGATATCGAAGCGGACGCGCCACGATTTGTTCCCGATCTTGTCAATAAGTACCATTTTCAACATCAATTTTACTTTTTATTTTTTAAATGAATCCTTTAACTATTTTTTTTTATGCAGGAGTGGTTCAACGTTGACTTGATCGCTCTAAATATGGTCAAGTACGTCGACCACTGCATAGGCTATGTATACTCGAACTACCACACGAAGAAACTCAAGACTATCTTCGACGAGCTTGGTGCGGATAATGTTGTTTCCTATTGGCTGCATGACATCACTGAGGAGGATTAGTACCATCCGTGCGTAATGTGGGCATCAGATGAATATGCGTTAAGTTTTAAATTTTCCATAATATTTCATGTTATAGTAAAATAACGATTAATTTTTATTTTTTGTAGAAAATTAATGAGCGAAACGAGGTAAACCGGCAGAATCTGTGGTTCAACCATGTTGGAGGCTCCATGTTTTTTTCCGCACATCACGACGAACTCTCTGAGGTAAGTGGATATATGTATAATTAACTGTATTTTAACAATAATTAATTACTAATTAATATTTTTATCTACAGTAAAGTAACATGGAAGAGGTGTTGTAGTCTCTCCCGATGTCGAATTTTTTCCATCTCACCCATATCACTCCAAATAAAGGTTGGGTAAACGATGTCGCTTGAGAATGCTATGTAAGTGTTTAATTACATAAATTATGTAAAATTTCAGTATTTCCACTAACACAAGATCTTAAAATGTAGGGATGAACGGTGACATACTGACACAGAACCTCACGTAGGATAATCAGTCTTTGGCTGATGAGGAAATTTCGCATAAAATATTCTAGAACACCACCTCTTATAATGTCGGGCTTGGCAATAATTAGAAGGTGGAAGTGACTACTTCTTGATTGTCAGACTCCTCAAAGGAGGTCACTGTCTTGAGGGAGTAGTTGAAGGAGACTCAAGACATGATGAAGAGGCAGAATGAGGAGCACGATCGGGAAATTGCCCAATTGTAGGCGTTTGTGGAGAGATCGCTCGCTTAGAACATTGTTGCAAGATCGATCTCCACATTTCCTCCAGGCTCGACAGACGTAGTATCGACCCCGACCGATAGTCCTACGTGATTCTTTTTATTTAATGTAACAAAACTTTTGTATGTAATAAAAATTTTATTTTTTATATATAATAATAATTTTAATTTAATTTCTTAAATAAAATATTATTAATGTTTTATTTTTTTAATAATATACATAATTTTAATTTCATTATATATATAACAATAATTTTAACTTTTTTTAATAATATAATATTTTTTAAAAAAAATTAAAAAAGTTGACGCTAAACCTCAGAAATTGAGAAGGTCGACTCTAATAGTTGTTCACTTTTAGCAACTTCAGATATCTTTAGCGTCTCCAGAGATTTGTGACGCTAAATTGTTAAATTTCTTCATTGTCTAATATCTGTTTTAGCTACTAAAATTGGCAATGCAAATAGTTTTAGCATTGCTTATTCTTTGGCGACACTAAAACACTGTATCGACCAACCTTTAGCATCCACTTCCTTTGTCGCCTTGTTTCGACGCCAAAACATTTAGCGTTGACGTTGACGTCTTTTAGCATCGAACTTTGGTGACGCTAAAAGGCTATTTTCTTGTAGTGTAACGATACGATCCAAGATGGCTAAGATAGGCTTCTTTCACATGCTAAGCTTGGGCCATTCATAAGAGCAAATGAAATAAGTCTTCGGGTACTTAATTGAGGCAATGGAAAATGAGCCTAACCTATTAAAGCTATATTTCCGATTTGGAAAATGCAGTGGTAGGAATCTGCACAGACTTAGTAATTTAGCCATAACATTTTCATCCGATATTAAATTTTGGTGATTTAAGTTGCATTGGAAAGGGGAATCAGAGATCTACAATTTTATAGTTTATGATACAGACATATTTAAAATTCTTACTAGTAAAAATTGCAGTCGAATTATCCCTAAAATTTGTATGTTTTATGTTTTTAAGATTATGCTATGTTTTAAGTGTTGGGTTAAACTTTAATGTTATTTTAAAGCCTATGTATGAAATTTAAGTTTTATTTAGATTAAGATTTACCTTATTAGTTTAATTAATTTTTTTAAAGAATTTTAGTTTAAATACCTTACCTTATTTAAGTTAACTTAGGGTATTACAATAGCCAATTTAAAGGTGCATTTAGCTTGTAATTAGAATATAAATTTTTGAATAAAGAATATCCATTGGCGTTTAATACCTAAGTATGTGTAAGAGTGGATTCTCTCTTAGTTCTTGACTGAACCCTTATCAAGACTTATCAAAGATTGACGATCTTTGTGGTGTCTTTCAATAGCATGCAAAGTTCTGACAAGAAAAATGGAATTTTGAAGAACATGTTTCTTGGGGGTCTAACTTTATCTTGGAGGATTTTGTTCTTATAAAATAATAATTCAAGGTTTTTGTGGTTCGATCAATTACGTGGGGTTTCCTGTGAATCAATCTTATGGTGGTTTTTATCAGTTGGTATTGAGAGCTCAAGGTTCCAAGGTCATATTTTTCTATCCTTTATTGTTATTTTCGTTTTTTATGGTCTTTGTTTCTTGTTTTGAGTCTTTCATTTTTTGGGTCCTTGTTTCTTACTTAGTTTTGGTTCTTCGTCAATTTTATTGCGTTGATTTCAGTTCTTGTCTAGTTTTAATAGTCTTGTCAAATCTTAATTATTCTTGCATTCAAGATTTGGTTTCTTATAGTATTTTCCATCAAAAATTCAATTCCTTGTTATATTTTCTTAGTGTCTTAAGTCATCTAGTTTAGTTATATCTAAAAAAAGAAAAAATAAATAATTTGTATATCAAAGCAATCGGTTCGGATTCGAGGACGAATCATTTTGAGGAAGTGGAGAATGATACGATCCAAGATGACTAAGATGAACTTCTTTCACATGCCAAACTTGGGCAATTCACAAGAGCAAATGGAATCAGTGTTCGTGCACTTAATTGAGGCTATAAAAGATGGACCTAGCCCAATGAAGTTATATTTCCGATTTGGCAAATGTTGTAATAGGGACCTGCATAGTCTTCGTATTTTACTTTTTCATTTGATATCCAATTTTAGTTATTCAAGTTGTTTTGGAAAGAGACTCAAAGATCTATAATTTTTTTAGTTTATGATAAAGACAGATTTAGAATTCTTAATAGTAAAAGATGCAGTCGTAATTATCCTTAGAATTTTTATATTTTATGTTTTTAAGATTATATTATGTTTAAGTGTCAAACTGAATTTTAATGTTATTTTAAAGCCAATGCACGAAATTTAAGTATTCATTTAGCTTAGAATTTAATTCTATTAATTTAATTAGGATTTCTTTTAAGAATTTTAGTTTAAATATTTTTTTTTTGTTTAAATTAACTTAGGATATTATAAGGATCTATTTAAAGTTGAATTTAGCTTGTAATTAGAACACAATTTTTTTTAATAAAGAATAGTATGCGTTTAACACCCAAGTGTGTGTGAGAGTGGATTCTCTCATGGTTTTTGACTGAAATATTATAAGGACTTATCAAAGATCGGCGATCTTTACGGTGTCGCTAAATAACTAGCAAGATTCTAATAAAAAATAAAGAAGGATTTTCAAGCAGATTTATTGGGAGTCTAATTTGATATTGGAAGGATTTTATTCTTACAAAATCATGATTCAAGATCTTGGGGTTCACTAAATTACATAGGGTTATCTAAAATCAATCATAATGTGATTTTCGTCAATACTTTTTCATATTTTAGAGGTGTTATTTGGGTTAGCACTTAATTGTGTGTTTTCCCCCTCAAGTAGCTCTTGGAGTGATACACAATATATTAAAATACTAAAAATACCCAATATATATATATATATTAATATAAAGTATAATAGTGAGATGTGTGACCGTTGAACTTCTTTTTTCGGCAGACGATGGTCTGGTAGCCACTCAGGTGGTCCTGAAGCCACCCGCGTTGGTCCAATTGCCGTCAGCAGTGTTCCGGCCGCCATCCCTCATTCTGCTGATAATATATTCATTACCAAAATTACGATGACTATTTTGATAAATTCAACCAATATCCAAATATTATTAATATATCGAAATTATTTGAAAGTTATTTTTATTACTTACAATCAAACAGATTGTGTGATAAAGCATTACAAAAGAAAGTACTAAAAAATAAAGTGTTGAGGCTAAAGCACTACTTCTAATACCGCTCCCAAGTTGATCCTAAGTATGGTTTCCAAGATTGCTCTTGCGAGACCCAGAAATTTATTAGATATGATCAGCAACAGTTAGGCACAGGTAATTTTGACACTAACGAATGAACCCCTTAATTTGTAAACAATTTTGGCCAATACTAGGAAATTCCATGTTTAATAAATTCTTTCAATTGGACTTCCCTTATTTCTCCATTTTGTCGCAGGGTAATCGAAAAAATTGAAGAGAAATGTCAAAACAAAATTGATGAGCTTGAATTGCACTGAGGCTGAGGCTGCTGAGAAGGGAATAATGATTACGTGTAGAGGAATCTTTCCCACAAGTTGGAGATTGAGAGAGTGAGAGGCGCCAGCAGGATCTGTTTTTCTAATTTGCTACAAACACAAACGCACCTCCTTCAAAGTCTCTTAACTTTTCTTAGAACAAAACCAGCAGCACACAATCAAATCAATGGCATCAAAGTCAAAACTCTAATATTTTCTAACTTAATTGCCTATACTAGGCCCCTCTCACCCAACTGGCCATTTTGATCTTAGCACAAAAAATAATTAAAAGGAAAATGATGAAAAGGACAAGCTCACATGAGCCGAACCAGATCATTCATGGGCCCCCCCCCTACGTTGTATTAACCTCTTGCCCCTTTTCTCTCATCTCATTCTCAACTTTCATGGTTTCTAATCAATCTATTTCTCTTTAAGAACTCAAAAATAAAAACAAATTTTTTTGGCTTCATTTATTAGTTTCTCAAGGGACTAATTTTTGCTTCTTTTCTTTCTCATTGTGCTCTTTGTTGATATTTAGGTCAACAGCAACAAACAACTTGGTGGGTGTTTTGTTGAATCTTCCATGGCTTTGTCTTGTTTAGGGTTTTGGGTTTTCTTGGTCAAAGAAGAAGGCACCGACCCTCATCCGTTTTTGTACTGAGAGTTGTTATCATTTTGTTCTTTACCACCTCCAAGATCTGAATAGCAACATCATACTACTCACAGGTGTCTTCTTGTACACACCTTTTTTTTATTTTCTTTACTAGATTTGTTTTTTATTTTTTATTTTTCATTTCCACGATCCAGCATGTGTTAAAAATATTGAATTTTTAGGAGGATCATAATGAACTTTGTACAAGAAGAAAAAGGGTATTGTTATAATAATGACGAAGATCAAGATGACGATCATCAGAAAGAGATAATTAGAGAAACCAGTAAGCTTCCTTTTTCTTTCTCTTCTTCATCCTCGCCTGTTTCTTCTTCGAAGTACAAACCTTTTGTCCCTCATCAACACCAAAACTCATGGCTGCTGGGCCCCTTCGATTCTCAAGCAGCAGCAACCAATTTTCAAAACAATAAAAATGAAGTACCACCCGGTGAGATTAGTGGCATCATGTATAGGTCCATTGAGAAAGAGTACATGTTTGATAAAATTGTCACACCGAGCGATGTGGGCAAATTAAACAGACTTGTGATACCAAAACAACACGCCGAGAGGTACTTCCCGCTGGACTCATCATCCAACGAAAAGGGCCTTCTTTTGAATTTTGAAGATAGAAATGGAAAGGCTTGGAGGTTCAGGTATTCTTATTGGAACAGTAGCCAGAGCTATGTGATAACCAAAGGGTGGAGTCGTTTTGTGAAGGACAAGAAGCTTGATGCAGGCGATATAGTGTTGTTTCAGCGCGGTGTGGGAGACTTGGGGAAGGATCGTTTGTACATTGATTGGAGGCGCAGGCCTGATATTGTTACAGATCCGACATTGAATCAGCTCCCTTGGGGCACAAGACTCTATTCTCTTCCCCAATCCTTGTCCATTCCATTAAACTATGATCATTTGCAACGCATGAACTACAATACCATTCATCAACAACAACAACATATTCTTGGTTCCTCGCCGCAGTATTACCTAAGGCCATCTGGGTCACAGCAAAATGAGAGAGGTCATAAGCCGATGGTGATTGATTCTGTGCCTGTTAAAAGCACAGCAGCAAAACGGCTAAGGCTGTTCGGTGTAAACATGGAGTGCCCTGCACAAGATGATGATCTATCTGTAGCCACAATGAGTTCATCAAGGCAAGCTGCTGAGTTTGCAAACAAAGGCAAATCTTCCTTGTCTTTTGATTTATAACTTATTGAAGGAGGTCAAACAAATATGGAGCAAATCAAATCTTTCAATTGTACAGATGAATCAATCAGCTATCAGCATATTCCCCATATCATATCTTAGTTATTAATTTCATAGTTTTTCCTTTATTAGGTCTTGGATTTTACAAAACTGTAAACATGCCAATTCTCTAGCTACCCCAGTTTGTTGGGGATATATAAAAAAAAAAATTATTTACATATAATTTTGTTATTTCTCTTTTATATATCATCTCTCTTTCCTCTCTCACTACTGACACCATTTCGTGATATAGCTATCTAGCTAAATCACGAGTAGTTTAAAAGTTGTCTGTTTCCCTTTTTTTTTCCCCTCTATTTTGGTTCTATTACCACGTCAGGTTATTTGTAGTGTTCTTTTCTGCTGCTGCTGTTGCATAGTTAAGGAGCCGAGCTAGCTGCAGGCAACAATGTGCAGAAATTAGTTGCAGGAGCAGCAGCGCTGTAAAAAAGTTAGTATCTGTATTCTCTAAAATCTAACTTTGTCTCTTAATTTTTCACTTTCTTAGTTATTTACTAATACCCACTTGGTAATTCATGTTCTCTCTTTACAGCTAATCTTCTTTATGTGAAAAAGTTTCGATCCCCAATTTAGATAGCTTCCTCTTCAGTGAAAATGATCAGTAAAGCTATGTTGGAAAATTATGAGTACAACACGTACGGCAACAATCTCAGCAATCAGCAACCAGCGAATAGCAAGAACAACAAACTATCGATTAGGACTAGGAACGAAATTCAATCTTTACAAGATGACTGTAAATGGAATCTCAAAAATGTCAAGTAAGTAACAACATTATAAACTTAACATTATCATTCAAAAATAGTCAGATAGATGTTATTGCTGAAACAGATATTGTTTTTTTTTTGTCTATTTTGGTTTGTCAATAGTTCTAGCTTATAAATAAACTGTGGCGATGTGTTTAACTTCCTAGTTTGTGGATTGTAGTTTTCGAATTGATGGATTTAAATTGAGATGCACCTGCACTTCTTGGTGGATTTTCATTGTCTTTTAAGATAATTATATGGACCTTATACAGTACATATGTACATATAATTAATGAATGATGGTAGCACAGTTACTTTGAAGAGTCACATTTACTTGAACATAGGCTTCTGGTTGAACAGTATCAAAACACTTAATTTAAGCACCAACCTTACCATTAATTGTTTTAATATGCTGCATTGACTTAGGCTCCGTTGTTTAGGAGCTGTTGCTTTTAAGCTACAACTCTTTGGTACATGTGCTTTGGTTGCAAAGTAATTTTATCTTACTGTTGATTAATAAAAAAAAAAAAAAAAAATCATAATAACTCTACTATTTTTGTCAACATTATTATTTATAAGTCATATTTGCCAAGGAATAATGTTAATCGCACTCCCTCAGCACTCCCTAAACACCAAATTTTTGTCATTTAGTGCTCAAAATTGAAAACTCAAAAAAATAAATATTGAATCTTTATAATTATTTTATCAATTTTATTTCACAGCAGCCACAATATCTATTAATAGAACCTTTATTTAATGGTAATTTTCAGCTTTCTTATCGTGTGTTAAAGTCTTCTGTTGAAACCATCCTATGATATATAGGATGCCACTAATTCTTTCATATAGATTGAGAGAAAAATAAAAGCATGTTTGTGGCTAGGAAATAAGATTTAAATAAGTAAAATAAGATAGGCTTATTAATAACAAGAACGTAAGATTGGTAGTATGGATACTAAGCTAATTGCATAAAATTTATTAACAACAGTATTTGATGGCCAAGACATGATAAATAAAATTATAATTTCTGGGAAGTCTTTATAATTCTATAAAATGTTGAATTATGATTATAACTAATTATAGACGCTGGAAGAATTAATGCAATATATCTATTAAAATTTGCAGTTTTAGATTTTATGTTTTTCAATTCTTTTCATATTTTTTCTCTGGCAATAAGCTAAATGAGAAAAACTATCTGCGCCCTCTTGCATGTATATAATTAGCGTGAATTATTTTCCGGTATTTGATTGGAAAAATGAGGATGGAAAGGCCACAGATTAAGATTCTTATTCTTTAGAAGATGTAGACCTCCCTTTGTTTTGAGGGCAGATCTACGATCAACCTCACATTTTATTAACCGAGATTGATCATAAAGGGTATTTTCAAAGTAGTTACATTATAAATTAAAATAATCTAAAAAATTAAACAAATAATAAATAAAAATTTTTAATTAAAATTATAATTTATTTAGCCAATGTTAGTTTAGTTAAAATAATTAATTATTATTAAATAAGTTTATAATAAAATTATTATTAAATAATTTATTTATAATGTTAAATTTGCAGTATTTGTCATAAATAATTTTAAATTTAAAAAATAAACAACTAAAATAAATAATATTATATTGTTAGTAAATCAAATTTTATATAAAATTGAAAACAAAGTGAAATAATCAAATTTAAAAATATGAATTAAAGTGTTGTTGTTGTTGTTATTGATAGGATTAACCATGACATTCACTTTCAATAGAGTCATTATCACCGTGCTAAAAATTATTTACACTATTATGTGTTTGGAATTTTTATATATAATTATGTATGAAATTTTTTAAATATAATTATTTTTTAAAATAATATAAAAAAAAATATTATTTTAAATGTTTTAATTAGTTCATGTATAAAATTGCTTGTGAATCCATATGGAGTGAGAGCTTACATAAGGTCTATGTCAGTTTTGGGCATAACAGAAAACAAATACCATAATTGAAAAAATTGTAAATTTAAGGTTTAAAGAGGTAAAATAAATGTATATGCCAACTAGTTAAGAAAACATTTATATTGTTATAATTAGGATCTTATAACAAATTGATAATTATTTATAATTTTAGCAATAATATCAAAAATAATAAACTTAAAAAGAATTAAATTTCATAAAGTATATGATTATACATGTTTTATATTTAAGTTTCATTTTTAGAAGCTAATAAACTAAACCAATTTTTTTTTAAAAAATAAAGTTTTATTAATAAATATCACAAAATTAAATAAAAATAGAATATTAAAACAATAATAATAATTTTAATGAAATACTTAATATAAATAAAAATTTTGAAAAAAAAAATAATTGTTATAAATAAGTATAAATAGATATTGTAAAATAAATAATTATAAATAATTTTTAAAAAATTATGAAAAAATTGTAATAAATATTATAAATGAAAAAAATTAATCATAATTCACATTAAAAGAAAAATAAATTAATATAATACTATAATATTGGTAAAATTGGAAGTTTTTGTTTAATAAATGAATTTGAATTCTTTAACTTTTGGTGGGGAATCCAAATTGCTCATTTGAGGAAAATTAAATTCTCAGGGAATTCAATTTTTTTTTCCTCATTTATGTAACCAAACAATGAAAATAGGAAAAAAAAATTGTATTCATTTCCTCTCCCATCTTTTCCATAAAAAATAGTATGACTATTTATACATAACGTATACGTAAAACATAAATAATTAATATTATTCGAGTTTATTAACAAGTTAAGGTTTGCTTTTAGACTTGAGCTTGACCATGAGAGATTATGTTATTTTTACATTTACATTTTCTCTTCTGTTTTGGTTTTTAGTAATGCTAGGGGATATAGAAAAAATATTCCATAGAGACTAAGAAATAATTTTTGAGCTAAGAAATATACTGCTTGAGGTAACTTTCAAGTTATGAACTAGCTTTCGAGTATAAGTTACTTTCATAAACTTCTATATATGCAGATACTATACATAACAATGGTTGTAGTCCATTGATGTTCTGACTCGAGCTGATGAATTTTGGTTGTTGATCAGTCTTGTATTCTGAGCATTTCAACTGAGGCCAGCCTTAATTTGAACATATATTATTATTATTATTATTATTATTATTATTATTATTATTATTATTATTATTATTATTATTATTATGCTTAGATTATAAAAACAAGTACTCTATACAATTAAGCTATACATTCTAATCAAGTACTGGTGAATAAGCTAATAGTTTATATAAAAAATTGAAGAATTAATTCTAGTTAATTTCATAATTCTTCTTCTTTTCGGTTTTGTATGTTTGAATGATTAGAGAAAGTTACTATATTTGAGGAGGAGTTGAAATTCCTGGAGGATATTTGTAGGTCAAAAATATAATTTAAGCCATTTGATTGCAATAAACTATTGTTCATATATGTATAGAACACATAAACTCATCAGCTTATAATGTGGCTGGCTGAGTCACATCAATGATCTTCTTACTCTGCAAGATCACTTGTTTGTTTGGCTGTGGGTTGAATGGGGTTAAATTCATTGCCAGCTAGCTGTCAATTCTGCAGAAAATGATACCTTTGACAAGCAGAAAAAAAAATCAAGTTTAATTTGTTTCGAATGCATATATATTTTCTTGTACTATTGGATACCTCATTCAACTGCAGGCAATGCAATACTGCATGTGTTTTCAACTATATAATCATAAACTGAACATGATACACATTTTTTTTTTCTTTTTCTTTTTAATGATTGTTATAATTCTATGGATATTTACCTACTAAGACGAAATTAGATATATAGATATACTTATTGTATTGTCCACAAGTATATGGACATGAGACTGAAAGAATACTCCCTCTAATATTTAGGATCACAGTTTTCTTCCGCAAGTCATGCTATAATGCCCACTACTAGAAAATCGTGTTTTTATAACCTTTTTTTTATGACAGAAAAAATGTGTCACGAAATATGTCATAAATTTATAATAAATGTGTTTCATAAAATGATTTATGACATAAATTTATGATATATTTGTTATATAAATAAATATGTCATTAACAATATGACATAAATATGTCATGTTGTCTCCAATGTGTGTGACTTGTTGTTGTATGGCTCAAGATCCTCATCTTGAGGTCTTGGGTTCGAATCCAGGGAGTGCGTTTCTTGTAAGAGTCTAGGATAGTCGGAGGTTTTACCTGCTCCGCTTAAATCCGAAAGGGGTGGTTTGGCGGCGAGATTTCAAACGATTCCATATATATATATGTGTGTCATGTTTTATATTTTTCATTTTTCTCATAATTTATTATAACATAATATGACAGAAAAATGTCATAGATATTTTATTTTAAGATATAAATATGTTATAAAACTTATGACGTCGTTTTATAAATCTATTTATAACACTTATTTATCGTGAATAAAACAACGCCGTTTTATTTATAACAGAATTATATCATAACAGTATCAATAATGAAAAAAATAGCAACATTCAAAAGGATTCGAATTTACAACTTTTTTACTTGAAATATTTATCTTAATATAAAACCATTAGGCTATACTTGAAATATAGAATTATGTAAATAACCTTATTTATAAAACTAAAATTACAAGAAAAATCTCAAACAAATACTCTTGTGAAGCCAAAATTGAAACCATTCCCTCTAACATCAAATTAAAACGCTAATGCCTACCGTTGCTCTTTCTTTCTTCATGCCTATAGTTCCCTCAAATGGGCAGCAGTGAGGAAGATCCCAACAATTTCATATCTTTCCTCAACATATCTTCTTCCCTTTCACAACCTCTCCTCACCAAACCCCCTTCACCAATCCACGAACCCCCACCGCCTCCTTCGCCGCGGGTTCGCCAAAACCCGACCCGAACCAATTCCTTCAGATCTCCTACAATTACAGCCCAGACCCTTCAAAGACATCCCCTTTATCATCTTATTTATTCTCTTCGTTATCTCAGTTTTTGGCCACAGTATTTTCTCAATATGCAATAAAAATCCAAACTTTAACAAGGCCGCTTCTTTTATTTACAACCCCAGTTCAGCTTATTGTGTTAAAGACTCACTTTTTTATAATTTTAACAATTGGGTCTTTGTGGGTTTTGGTTTTTCTTCTTCAAAACCCTAGTTTTTTAAAAGGTTTGGTTTGGGTTCTGGTAATAAATTTGATTTTAAGCGCGGCCATTTGTTTCTTACTCCTTTTGTTGCTCAAACTAGACCCGGCCAAGGTTCCGTTCGGAACCGGAACCGAACCGGAACCGGAACCGAACCGGTTGGAATCGGACGGTTCCGGTTCCAATCGGTTCCGGTTCCGGTTCCGGAACCGAACCGGAACCTGACCGGTTCGGTTAGGGTTCTTATCCTGACCGAACCGGTTGGAACCGCTGGAACCGAACGGTTCCAGCGGTTCCAACGTTCGGTTGGAACCGGAAGTAAAAAAAAAAAAAAATAATTATTTTCTTGGAACCGTAAGGTTCCTCAAGTAATTCTCAATTTTTTTTATTAATAATTATGACTTAATGAGGTTTAAAATTGTAATACTAAAACATGAATGTCCATATCCTTTTTATAACCAACTCTTGGTTATTGACTTCTTTATATAAGCAATGTGGGACACAATAGCCAAGTAACAAATATCTCACATCGCTTATATAAAGAAAACACTAGCCAAGAGTTGGTTATAAAAAAAATTATATGTTAAAAGAATTTTATAAAAAAAAGATTCTATAAAAATGATGTGATAGTATGAAAAAACATTACGATTATAGAATTTTTTCTATTTTTTAAAATTTATTATTAAAAAAAAAAAAAAAAAAAAAAAACCGAAAGGGGAACCGTAAACCGAACCGGAACCGACCGGTTCGGTTCCGGTTCGGTTTACGGTTCCGGTTCCACTTAAGTGTGGAACCGGAACCGAACCGGAATTAACCGGTTAATTCCGGTTCCACACTTGTGGAACCGAGAACCGGCCGGTTCGGTTCGGTTCCGAACCGGAACCGAACCGGCGGCCAGGTCTAGCTCAAACATTACACTAAGCAAATTGTGTACGTGTTACTGCATTTCTTTATCATTGTGCAAATTTTTTTTAATGTTTATTGGTTTGTTGCTTATATTGTTAGTTCTTCTTGTAGTGATGCACTTCCTTTAGTGTATCAAATTTTAGTTCCAGTGTTTGTGTTCTTGATCAAATTTTAGTTCCAGTTAGCCAGTTATGTATGTTTTCTTAAATGAATTTAAATATAATACATTAAATGATTTACTTTTTAAAAAATTTATATTTTGTTATAAAAGAATGGATCGAATTAAATATTTTGAATTATTAACTTTAGATTATTCAATTAAAAACCTAAAGTTGTACTCTCATTACTGCATATATATTTTATACTGAAATTTGTCGGCTTCCACCGATATAATCATTGCATACAGATTGACTCTCCATGAGTATCTCATAATTAAAGCCGGATCATAATGTCCGTTATACCACTTTAATTATCTTGTGCCATAAGTACTATTGATTCTCTAATGAACGATTTATTCATAACTATTATGAATATTAATCTTTCTATTCTAATAGAAAGACTTGAGCACTCTAACTGTTTAAGTATCGAATTACCCTTTAAGGAAGATACTCATCAATTTCTCGCAAGAATGAGTGGATTCCAAATCTATGTAAAACGTCTCTAGCCACACACCAAATCATGTCTCCAAAATACGTAGCTATTGATCGAGATTTCTTCACCAACCTCACCCTTGTAAATCAAATGACATAGCCTACTATGCAGGAGTTCGTAGTACACTCAGGATTCAGATCAACCCATATATGATCATATATTAGATTGATATGAATTTATTTGTTTAACAAATATTAAAAAAAAAATCATTTCTGTCTTGGTCCAGTTATATATGATCGCATCATATAAGGTGTCTTCATTCCCATGTCACCAAATGAACGAACCAAGATCAAAGTCGTCATACAATATGGAATTGAGCGCAGCTGCAGATAAACCACAAACAATGTGCCCGTCTTTGTTTGCTCTCTACGGACTATTTAGGATTACTAATTTCAGACTTAAATCCTCTTATGTATAACATTTATACACTAAGTCTGAAAGTATTTTTAGTATCCAATGACATACATGATAATTTATAATATGCGACTTTAAAATCAACATTTTAATAAATGAATAGCTGCATCATTTTCTCTAGGGCATATATTCCCACAATGAATACATGAATTAATATCATAAGCTAAGAACATGAAATGCAAGCATAATTGGAAACATGAATTGATAACATATATTGATGACATAAACAAGAACATAACCAAAGAAAGTAAAGTAAATAGGCAAGCATAATTGGAAATTATAAATTGAATACATCTCATACTTGTAAAAATATTTACTAAAACATAATATGAGTTTCATAAAAATTAAGTCTGAAATCAGATAAAGTAAACTTTTTTGTTGGAATCATTGGAAATCCCGCTGCCAAACCACCCATTTCGGGTTTAAGCAGAGCATGTAAAATTCCCGACTGTCACAGGCTCTTACAAGAAACACACTCCTTGGATTCAAACTCAGGACCTCAAATTGAGATCCTGAACCTTACATTACCAAGCCACGCCCCTTAGGGACCATATAAAGTAAACATGTAAACTAAAAAACATAGCTTGAAAACTAACATGCATGGTACGTGAATGACTTGAAAATGATATTGTTAGCGACACAATCACATAATGGATTTTGATGATGCAACGAGAGTGAAGTCTTCGACGCACAAAAGCGAGACAATACAAAAAGATGTCGAAGTACACGATGGTGTGAAGAGCGAAGAATATGAAGACTTGCATACATTGAAGATTTTATATGAAGTCTTAACTTATGGCTCTAATTGTAATGTGATTTGATAATTCAAGTGCCTAAGCTCAAAGCTCAAAGGAAACATGCACATTCACTTAGATGCATTAGGTTCATGTATAAAATACATTAAAACCTTCATACTTGCATTTTTGGTAGAGAGACTGGCATATCGGTCCCTTACCGGTATCCATACCGATAATATGCTCTGTTTTACATGCTTACTGGAACCGGCATGTACCTTACCGGTCCCATACCGGTTACCATATGACCGGCGTAAACACACACGTATAACGCAAGCGCACGTATCGTTCAAGTAGTATAAAATATCGATCCCACGAGGACTTAATTCCTACTGTTGTTATTAATTGTTGGAATCTATTTATTTACAAATATCTAATTAAATGGAGAAGAGAATGATTGTTTGATTGGTTGAATGTGGTTTTACAAAATAAATAAATAAAAAGACAAAAAAAATTACTAAGGAAAATAACAAAAGACACAAAGCTCTAGGGTCGTGAATCATTCTAATATCATTTAAAAGATGAAGTGGTTATTTTATGTTGTGTAATAAATCAGTTTACTAACCTGGAACACTAAATTATGCAAAAGCCTCTGTCGATGGTCAGATGCAAATACCCAGTTTAACCCAATTGAACCATATGTCTATGTCAACCAAATTATCTGGATTCATTAAGTTTAAGTTCCAATTATGGCCCCCCGCCGGACAGGTATATTCCTATCCTGTAAGGAAATCTATTAAAGGGTTATCTATCCTCAAGGAAGATCGTGGGCTATTAAGTCTAAGGCTGAAACCTAAAATCCCTATGTCTAGTTCATTTTAGATTTACCACATCAATCTTATTGGTGATCATACAACAAGAAACATTAAGCTTAAGACTTAATAAGCAAACCTTTAAATTACCCAAACTATAAAAATAACCCCTTATAAACCGGTGATATTAAAATTCACAACCCCAGATAACTAACACATAACTAGGGCTAGTAACAACTTAAAAGTAAAAGACATAAAGTAAAAATACTGAAAAGTAAAAGACATAAAGTAAAACTGAAAAGTAAATAAAATAAAATGCTAAGGTAAAAGGAATACTTTTACTACTACTAATTTAGATATCTCCCATAAAATAATATATAAACTTGTGATTCTTTCTCCAACCAGCCATATAGGCGGTAACCTGATTAAGTCAAATTAAGTCCAACCAGCCATAAAGGCGGAACCAAAATTAAATTACCAACCGACCAATCTGGCGGTATCCTTTATTAGTCAGTTTTAAATCAGATTAAAATGAATTACCAACCGACCAATCTATCGGTATCCTTTTTAAGTCAATATTTTAATAGTGAATATATTATTTTTAGGGAGATTAATCTAAATAGTAACAGTAAAAGAATTACCTTTCACCCTAGCTGGGGAAGTTACCTCCTCATGGTAAATAGTAAAAACTGTAAAAAGTAAAAAGTAAAAATTAAATTACTATTATTACAAAACGTAATTAAAATTATTTACAAAACTAAAAACTAAAAATAAAAAAAAAAAAAACTAAAAACTAAAGAATCTAGAGGAGAAACTCTCTCTTTAGAAAGAATTGAAGAGAGAGGAAGGTGCAATGAATTCTGAAATCTCGAGCTCAATTTATAGGCCTCGGTAGGATCCAGCGTCGCGACGCCAGATTTGTCGACGTGGCACGCTCTGGTTCGCTGGTTTGAAGATTCTGGATAAGCTGATAAGGTGACACGTGGCAGAGTGGTTGGGCTTCAATTATTGTGACACGTGGCGGCTTCTGATTGGTCGCTGAGATTCTTATCCGCCACGTGTCAGATAAGGATAGGATATCCAATAATTGATGCTGACGTGGCGCTGACGTGGCGACACGTGGGAAAGAGACTGTCGGCACCATAGAATTGCGACACATGTCACTTCCTGATTGGCTGATGATGATGTGGCACGAAACGTGGCAATTTGACTTGTTGACTTGCTGACGTGGCTGATGACATGGCGGTGACGTGGCGACGACGTGGCGACAGGTGGCGATGATGATTGTCGGCACCGTAGGATGCTGACACGTGGCACAGCGCATGTTAGCAGATCGGCTGTGTGATGGTGGCACGTGGCACGGTGCATTTTAGCAAAGTCAAACTTTTCTCAGATTCTGATTTGTGGACCCGGCGCACGTTAGCACTGTTCGGTGCATTTTAGACGTCGCGACGCGGAAGTCTGGGCGTCGCGACGCGCTAAAGACCAAAATATCCCTGTTGACGCATTTTTGTCCGTTTTTGCCCCAAATTGCCTCCAATGCTTTCCAAACTTATTTATCTACACAAATAACACAAAACATATCAAAATGTTCACAAAACTCAAGAAACTATACAAAATATTAGGTTAAATGAGTGGGAAATAAGTGATATAAATACCACTCATCACACCCCCAAACCTAACATTTTGCTAGTCCTCGAGCAAAACATAGAGTAAAATAACATAAATAAATTAACTAAGCCACTTCGTAGGGATCACGGTTGCATTTAGCATATGCAACAAGCCTTTAAACCCCTAGGTGTCCCTAGTGGACGAGTTGTAGTCTCGTGAGGGCTTACAGCAATGATACCCACAAACATTTTTACAAAAGTAAAAAGTTAGTTAAAACTAATGCACACAAAAGCAAAAAGACAAGCGAAAAGAGAATAAAGAAGTTAGTGACTAATCAGGTGAAAACTTCTACTCCAAGTTACTAGTTGTTTTGTTTTATTTTAAATTACTGAATAAGTAAATTCTCGATTGTTTTACCATTCTCCATATACACAGCCAACAAAATATAATCAACTCATTTTTGCCCACAACAGTCATAAGTGCAGTTGATAAGAGAGTAATATTTTTGTCCTAAAATTCTATCAGATTTCACACCTTTTTGCAGTAATGGAATAATTTTTCAGATTTTCTGATTTTTTCTTTGATTTTTCACTTTTTATTTTTATTTTATATACAATATCTTCCATCTATGTAACGAGTGTTGGGTCGGTGACTCCCAAACCAGTTGGCTTTAGGGCACCAGGTGTTAAGACACCCCTACGGACTTAATTACTCAGACTTCATATATATATATTTTTGCAGCATCTTTGATCCATGTAACGAGCTTTGGGCCAATGACTCCCAAACCAGTTGGTTTTAGGGCACTAGGTGTTAAAACACCCTTACAGACTTAGTAACCCGGATCTCAGACGTTTTTTTTTTTTTTTTTTTTTTACTCCATTGTTTTTAAGATGTTTCCTCCAATTAAACTAGAGCACTGAATATTACAAACTTTTCAATTTAGCTCATGTCCGTATGTTACTATATATGTTGATAATATCTGTCAACTGAGCATATGAAGATCCATTTTAGTCCGTTTTAAGGAGAATTCACAAATTAAATAATTCAAAATAAATAAACAAAAATTAACTTGTTCGAAAATAGGCTTGAGATACGTCTCAGGAATGGAAACTCCTTACTCAGCTATCTCTTACCAATTTCACCTTTTTAGTCAAAATAAAAAACACAAAAACGCAAAATTTTTTGTAATTTTTGAAAATTTTCAATTTTTTTTTTGTATTTTACGAAAATTTTTGGACTAAATTTTGGACTAAAAATAAAAACAACATACAAACTAAAAACAAGGTACTAATCAACTAATTCCTCCCCAAACCTAAATGAGACATTGTCCCCAATGTCTTAAACAGTAATAGGAGAGTAAGAAGAAGTCGTACTTGGTTAGCTGAAAATCTACAGGAAATTAAAGGTTAAGATCCAGATTAATTCGACGCCTCTTACCACGATCGTCCTCGGACCAATTATCTTTGAAAGGATATGGTCAACTTGTGGTTCATAGGCTATGAGTTGGTCTATTAGATCGGGAGCAGTTCTGGCAGTGAAGATGAGTTCTTTCATAGGTTTTGACACGAACCCATTTCTCTCGGCATCATCAAGAAACACACAAAGAAAATCATAAAATCCATCAACGTTAAACAGTCCAAGCGGTTTCTGGTGTATGTTCAGGTTCGCCCAAGATAGAACTATAAAAATTTCCTCCAATGTACCCAAGCCACCTGGCAAAGCGATTAAAAGCATCAGCACGGTTAATCATTTCTACCAGTCGTTCAGACATACCTGGCACGATCAGTTCCTCTCCGTTTGATGAACAATAAGATTTGCCTCTGCCAAAGGTTTTGGGATGATTCCCAAAAACATGACTGCCTCCTTCCTGTACAGCTTTTGAAACGATCCCCATAAGTCCAAGATTTCCTCCGCCATATATTAAGTGCATATCCTCGCAGCTAAGACTCGACCCAATTCATGTGCTGCTTCTATGTATTGTGGCTAGTACCAACACTACTACCGCAAAACACGTAGATGTTTCAACTCGTCTTCTTGAAGTGGCTTCCATTTTTTATGTATTTCTTTTCTAACTCTGGATGCCTTCAAAAGTGCAATGACGAGCTGAATTTATAGTACCTGAAAAAAGGGTGAGTAATAATAGCACTAATATCTTCCAAGGACGATTGTTAGCTAAACAACAAAAGAAATCGTGAAAGGTCAAAAAGTCTGGATCCTGTCTACGAAAATAAAGATAATTACAATAGAAAAGCGAATCAAAGCAATAATTAAGGCAACAGAATTGTGTACGCAATACGCCACTCGCTTAGTATAAATTCATTAGGATGTGTCTCAAGATTTCATTCCTTACTCAGCCATCGCTAATGAATTGTTTCTCTCTTTGTGATTGCCAAACACCATTCCTTCTGTTTTAAAATGCTTCGTTTGTGTCTTTCCCTATAAAAATAACACACAAAATTAAAAAGTTCACACAAAATATGAAAACAGAAATTACAACAAATTGCATGGGTTGCCTCCATGCTAGCGCTAAATTTTACGTCTTCAGCCAGACGTGACTGAAATTCATCTATTAAGGAGGTTTCAATGTCGTTTTAGATGTCCGATCAAAAAAAATCCCGTGAGCGTTGCTTTTGAAGGGTCTCTTCCAACGGAAATGTGGCAAAAAGAGTTTTGTCCCATTCAGTGCTCGTGCCCCCTTTTTAAACTCTGTCGCTCCAGTAGTTCCTGCAAAGAAAGAAAGAAAATCAGGAGGTCTCGTATGGTGCTTGACTTGGAATGGAAGTTCCATTCTGTCAAGCTTCTGGTTGATATCTTTGGTTTGTACTCCCCAAAACAGCGATGTTTCTCCTGAATGCTCTGGATCTTTATTAAGGTCAGACATTTGCTCCTCTTCTTGCTCCACCTTTTCTTTACATATGAATTTTAAAATTTCCGTATTCAATTCTTTATCCGTCATCTGTGAAATGCATGCTCCATAAGTATCTGCCTGAGGATGTAAAGATGTTTCTGACATTAGGTTTTCATCCTCTGATACGACTGGAATGGATGGTTCAGGTAGATCTTCATCAAACATCATGGAAAAGCATGCTCCAAGATCTTCATTTTGAGGATTGAAAGTTTGATCCTCCGTTGTTGGTGCAGTTGGTACAAATAGATCAGCTTCATCCTCGTCAGAATCTGAATAATAAAAGTCAAATTGAGACTTTGCCGGTTCGGGCTCCTGAACTGATACCTCTGGTTGTTGATACTGCTCAGCCTCCTCCTCTGTTGAAGTGTCATTGTGAAATGATTGGTACTCGAAGGCTTCATCAGTGTCATCTGAAACTGGTTCTTGAGGTATGTAGTCCTGGTTTTCTGTGAATTGTCTCATTTGATCTGTCATCATTTGAAGGATTTCTGATTGTCTCTGAATTTGTGCATCTAATTGAGCTTCCCGTTCTACGAGCCAATCTTTGAGCATGTGAATCTTTGATGGTTCTGATTGTTGATGGAAATCATAGGTAGATGGTGGATAAGATGAAAAATGTGGTTCTGTGAAATGTGATGGCTCGTCATACCATGAAGGATCTTGATAGCTCTGCCACCCTAAACGGTATATACATTGATCGCTCGGGTGGTTACCATCACATATCATACATCTCCCCATCTCGTTCTGTTGAGCAAATGTGGTATTGCTTGGTTCTGGCATCCAGTGATAATTGTTGGGCTGGACAACAGGCCTCAGAAAACCGGACTGTTGCGCCCAGATTTGGGGTGTATTTTCTTGTAAAGCTCGTAATCTCTCAATCTCCCAGTAGTGTTCCATTTTTTAAATCACCTGAAAAAGAAAAAGAAATAAAAATTACAGATAAAAATAAAGAAAATTAGATACAAGTAAATTAGATAGCTTCAAAATTAATAACTCAAGAAAAATAAGTCCCCGGCAACGACGCCAAAAACTTGACAGGCGTAAACACACACGTATAACCAAGCGCACACGTTATAGTTCAAAAGTATAAAAATATCGATCCCACGAGGACTTAATTCCTACTGTTGTTATTAATTGTTGAATCTATTTATTTACAAATATCTAATTAAATGGAGAAGAGAATGATTGTTTGATTGGTTGAATGTGGTTTTACAAAATAAATAAATAAAAAGACACAAAAAAAAAATACTAAGGAAAATAACAAAAGACACAAAGATCTAGGGTCGTGAATCATTCTAATATCATTTAAAAGATGAAGTGGTTATTTTATGTTTGTGTAATAAATCAGTTTACTAACCTGGAACACTAAATTATGCAAAAGCCTCTGTCGATGGTCAGATGCAAATACCCAGTTTAACCCAATTGAACCATATGTCTATGTCAACCAAATTATCTAGATTCATTAAGTTTAAGTTCCAATTATGGCTACCCCCGCCGGACAGGTATATTCCTATCCTGTAAGGAAATCTATTAAAGGGTTATCTATCCTCAAGGAAGATCGTAGGCTATTAAGTCTAAGGCTGAAACCTAAAATCCCTATGTCTAGTTCATTTTAGATTTACCACATCAATCTTATGGTGATCAGACAACAAGAAGCATTAAGCTTAAGACTTAATAAGCAAACCTTTAAATTACCCAAACTATAAAATAACCCTTTATAAACCGGTGATATTAAATTCATCACAACCCCAGATAACTAACACATAACTAGGGCTAGTAACAACTTAAAAGTAAAAGACATAAAGTAAAAATACTGAAAAGTAAAAGACATAAAGTAAAACTGAAAAGTAAAATAAAATAAAATGCTAAGGTAAAAGGAATTACTTTTACTACTACTAATTTAGATATCTCCCATAAAATAATATATAAACTTGTGATTCTTTCTCCAACCAGCCATATAGGCGGTAACTTGATTAAGTCAAATTAAGTCCAACCAGCCATAAAGGCGGAACCAAAATTAAATTACCAACCGACCAATCTGGCGGTATCCTTTATTAGTCAGGTTTAAATCAGATTAAAATGAATTACCAACCGACCAATCTGGCGGTATCCTTTTTAAGTCAATATTTTAAATAGTGAATATATTATTTTAAGGGAGATTAATCTAAATAGTAACAGTAAAAGAATTACCTTTCACCCTAGCTGGGGAAGTTACCTCCTCATGGTAAATAGTAAAAACTGTAAAAAGTAAAAAGTAAAAATTAAATTACTATTATTACAAAACGTAATTAAAATTATTTACAAAACTAAAAACTAAAAATAAAAAAAAAAAACTAAAAACTAAAGAATCTAGAGAGAGAAACTCTCTCTTTAGAAAGAATTGAAGAGAGAGGAAGGTGCAATGAATTCTGAAATCTCGAGCTCAATTTATAGGCCTCGGTAGGATCCAACGTCGCGAAGGCAGGTCCTCAGCGTCGCGACGCCGGATTTGTCGACGTGGCACGCTCTGGTTCGCTGGTTTGAAGATTCTGGATAAGCTGATAAGGTGACACGTGGCAGAGTGGTTGGGCTTCAATTATTGTGACACGTGGCGGCTTCTGATTGGTCGCTGAGATTCTTATCCGCCACGTGTCAGATGAGGATAGGATATCCAATAATTGATGCTGACGTGGCGCTGACGTGGCGACACATGGGAAAGAGACTGTCGGCACCATAGAATTGCGACACGTGTCACTTCCTGATTGGCTGATGATGATGTGGCACGAAACGTGGCAATTTGACTTGTTGACTTGCTGACGTGGCTGATGACATGGCGGTGACATGGCGACGACGTGGCGACACGTAGCGATGATGATTGTCGGCACCGTAGGATGCTGACACGTGGCACAGAGCATGTTAGCAGATCGGCTGTGATGGTGACACCTGGCACGGCGCATTTTAGCAAAGTCAAACTTTTCTCAGATTCTGATTTGTGGACCCGGCGCATGTTAGCACTGTTCGGTGCATTTTAGACGTCGCGACGCGGAAGTCTGGGCGTCGCGACGAGCTAAAGACCAAAATATCCCTGTTGACGTATTTTTGTCCGTTTTTGCCCCAAATTGCCTCCAATGCTTTCCAAACTTTATTTATCTACAAAATAACACAAAACATATCAAAATGTTCACAAAACTCAAGAAACTATACAAAATATTAGGTTAAATGAGTGGGAAATAGTGATATAAATACCACTCATCACCATACCGGTGAACCTATGGATTGCACAGCTACTGGAATAGCACACACCAAACTGGCTTCCATACCGGTGAGTCTAACAGTTAGTTCCTTTACTGGAACTGGCATGATCTAAACCGATCATCATACCGGTGACTATACTGGTCAAGCTCTCCATATTTCACATATATTGGAACCGGCAAGGACCATATCTGTCCCCGTACCGGTTACCATACCGATCTAACGGTCGAGTTCTTCTAACGGTAATATATCTGTTGGAGACCGACATACCGGTGTCAGAGACCGACATACCAGTGTCAGAGATCGGCATACCGGTCTTAGAAAGAGCTGTTGGGGCTTACTTTTCTTTTTCTATAAATTGAAGCCCCAATTAATTTTTGCCTCACATGAGACATAATACAAAACCTTCATATCATCTCATAGAGTAAAAACAAGAGTGTTTATAAACCTTCTTAATCATATACACTCATTCATCAAGCTCACACACACTACACCTTCATATACATTTGTAGTGAGCTTAGATCACTTGGGTAACCAACTCACACAATCTTCTTTATCATTGTGAGTGCCCAAGTGTGTTTTACAACTTCTTATACAAAACACTTGCGGTTTGTGAAATCCCATTGTTTGGGTAATTGTAAAGGTTTTCGAGTGAGCCTACGTAGAAAACTCATTGTAAAGGTTTGAAGTGCACCTTGAGTAAAACTCTTGGTTGCGAGTGAGCCACGGAAAAAAATCGGTTCATAGTGAAAAGCTTCAAGCGCGGCGACGTAGGCATTGTTGGCTGAACCACTATAAATCTCGGTGTTGTTTTTCTCTATCCTTACACTCTTTACATATTGCAAGTTTAATTTAATACATGTTTACATATTAGAAACTTGCATATAGGTTGTTTATTACAATAGAGAAAATTGACCTTAAGGCTTAATCGGTAAATCTAGTTAAAATCGGCAAAGATTTTTATTTCCGCATATTTTAGCCGTAACCCAATTCACCCCCCTCTTGGGTATAGAGTTTGGTTTATCTCTAGTACTTGTAGGTAATTTCAGATATGACTAACATAATGACATGAACTGGGAACCTGTGACATAAACTGGCATAAATAACATGACGTGAAGAACATGAAAGACATAACTGAACTTGAATCACGAGCACATGGTTGAAATGCTGAATAATGAATACATGATCTGAAGGGCTATACATAAACTAAGAACATGAGAGACATGAAATGATACTTATTGAAACATGAAGCTTAATCATGTATCATGAACTGGGAATAAACTAGAAAATTAAATCATGAACTACTAACATAAACTAGAAACATAACTGAATACCTAAGCAGAATACATGGCTAACATGTAACCTGAAACTACGAGATGAACACATTGATTGATTACATAAGATGAATACATGAACAAAGATCAATAAAATGAGAATATAAAGTGAAAGCATAATCTGAAGGCATGAACTGAAGGTAATAGTTGAAAGCTTAACTAAGAATGCAAAAAAAAAAGAAAGAAAAAGAAAATGTAAACTAAGAATATTAACTAAACACATGAAATGGCTATGTAAATTGAAAATAGAATCAAACAAAATGTATGTGACTGAAAGCATGAAAGAGATAGGGATTGCATCCACTCACTGACTAATGTCCACTACTAGCGTGTGTGAATATCACTGGAAAGATTCATGTGAGGTATCTAACATAACAGGTGTTCAAGTATGGTTAGTATACTCAAACTAAAGATACTATATGTGATTGTGAATGTCATGATGCATGTGCATGTTTTCAATGTTAACGTAATACCTTAAGAAGTTTATGTAACATTCTAAGCTATACAGACATGTTGCTTAATTTGACTAAGCTGTAAATGCACATTACATGAGTGACATGACGTGCTAACCAAAATAATACTTACGAACCTAACATGCATTGTAAAGACATATGGACCTAAGCCATCTTAACCATGCAACATGACATGAATTCTACCATATTTATTTATCAATATAATAATAAAGTCTCACTCTAAAGTGTGTATGAGCGAAACGGGGTTTACCGCTATGCCTATGATGTTCAGCGACCATGACACTGTTGGGCTTGCTGCCCGTAGAGAGTACGAATTAGCCCACTGGGGACTAAACCGGATAATAAAGGAGTCGCCACCCATCGTGAATTGGGAAAGATTTAAGGCCGCACTCACCCCTCGTAAGGGAAGACCTTAAACCGTTGGGTTCGGAATGGTCCATTCCTTATGCCAGTATAATGGACGGGTTCACACAATGGTATAACCAAGTCTTAATGCAATTCATGCATAAAAGCGAATAAAAATTTAATAACATACCCAACCAAAATAATGATCATAATAACGTAGTTTCAAAAGCACATTAAATTAATAAATAAGAGATGCGATAACGAAAATTATAATAAACAATCAAAAGCAGGAAAATCATCAATAAATAAATAGCAAACAAAAATGGGGGTTAATCACGCATATATGAGTATTTCCCGAGTGGCATGTGGAGTTGTATCCTAAGTACAGACCGCACTACCGTCCATTCGGATTCGGCTACGAAATTTACGTTTGGGTTTCCATCCGATATACCACAAGGGATAATAACATACATAATCATCAATGCAATGTAAACGGACATAAAAAATAGACATGAAAACATATAACAATGCATATATAATCATCAACATGAACAAACAAATAAACAAAATAAAGGCGAAATAATAAAACAACAATAAAAGTGAATAAATAGATAAAAAAAGATAAATAACGAAATGCCAAAGAAAGAAAAAATGTGACCAGAAATTTAGCCGTCTTTGATGTAGGACTTCGCATACCCGACTGGACATATTTCATGTCCAGCCCGACACGCAGCGTCCGGAACTATAAAAATAAAGATGGTAAGGGTGCCATCGGGTCTTACCTTTTGAGTTGCTTTCTCGGAAGTGCGTTAGGCCGTCGCCGAAAGGATCGCTGGTTGTTGGTTCGCTGTTTCTGCTTGTTGTTTTGCTATTTTCTGGTTGCTGTTTTGCTATTTCTAGTTGCTATTTTGCTATTTTCTGGTTGCTGTTTCATGGTTTTTTGGCTCTGTTTTGGCGCTGTTTCTGGTTGTTTTTGGACGCTATTTTGGTTGTTTTTGGGTGCTATTTCTGGTTGTTTTTGGGCACTATTTTGGTTGTTTTCTTGGTGGTTCTGGAAGGTTATTTTTTTGGTTGTTTTTTTTTTGTTTTTTCTTCGGTGATTTGGTGTTATTTTTTTCGGTGATTTGGTGTTGTTTTTTTGGTGATTTGGCTGGCTTCTTTCCTTGGTGATGGCTCTTTTTTTGTGTCTAGGGTTTTTATCTCTTTTCTTTGTTTCACCAAGCCGGTCACTCCTATGGTTTTTTCTTTAAGTTGCCGTCCAAGAGCAAAAGAAAAAAGTCCTCCATTTGATGATGATTTGGTCCATTTTTTATAATGATTTGAAGGGATCTCTAAATAGGGAAATAAATCATCAAATTTTTGGGAATAAAATCTCATAAATTTGGTGATGAAGAGATCTCAAATCTTGTTAAATTGGTAAAGATGGGATCCCAAAATCTCATTGAATTGGAAAGTGTTGATGCTCTCATAATTAAGGGGATTTTATCATACTTGGAAGATCATGGGCCGATTGTGTGGGGTTTTGGGCCGTGTGGATGGACTGAAGGGCCGTGGCTAAGGTTTGGGCTTGTCCGAGGCTAAGGTTTGAATTAGAGGCTGATTGAGCGAAGCTGAGGCTGGCTAGTGAGTTCGAATCCGATGAGGTGCTAATTTTGGAGGTTTTCCTTCCTTCCAGCATTCATTTTTCGCAACTTCCGTAACTTTTCTGGTAGTGCCGTCATATGAGGCTCATCATCGGGCTCATGTAAAAATACAATGTCTACAGTCGCCCCCACTTTGATGGGGCTTATGCAGTGTGTTACAGTGAAAACTCTATCAAAGTCATGAATGTATTTTTACTTACCTGGTTCGTCGGCCGTTGTCGGACTTACCTGTTGTTTCGCTAATTTTTCGAGATGCTTCGATCTCTGGGATTTATTCCCGAACGGAGTTAAGTTGATGGTGAGGTACTTAGACCTCTAGGACTCATTCCCAAACAATGCTAGGTGTGGGATGCTTCGATCTCTGAGGCGCTTCGACCTCTGGGATTCATTCCCGAACTGAGTTGAGTTGATGGTGAGGTGCTTCGACCCTTGGGAATCAATCCCGAACCATGCTGGGTGTGAGATGCTTCGATCTCTGAGGCACTTTGACCTTTCGGATTCATTCTCGAACTGAGTTGAGTTGATGGCGAGGTGCTTCGACCTCTGGGATTCATTCCTGAACCATACTGGGTGTGAGAGCCTTCGATCAATGAGGCGCTTCGACCTATGGGATTCATTCTCGAACTGAGTTGAGTTGATGGTAAGGTGCTTCGACCCATTGGATTCATTCTCGAACCATGCTGGGTGTGAGATGCTTCGATCTCTGAGGTGCTTTGACCTCTGGGATTCATTCCCGAACTGAGTTGAGTTGATGGCGAGGTGCTTCGACCCTTGGGATTCATTCCCGAACCATGCTGGGTGTGAGATGCTTCGATCTCTGAGGCGCTTCGACCTCTGGGATTCATTCCTGAACTGACTTGAGTTGATGGCTAGGTGCTTCGACCGCTGGGATTCATTCCCGAACCATGCTGGGTGTGAGATGCTTCGATCTCTGAGGTGCTTCGACCTTTGGGATTCATTCCCGAACTGAGTTGAGTTGATGGCGAGGTGCTTCGACCCTTGGGATTCATTCCTGAACCATGCTGGGTGTGAGATGCTTTGATCTCTGAGGTGCTTCGACCTCTGGGATTCATTCCCGAACCATGCTGGGTGGGAGATGCTTCGATCTCTGAGGCACTTTGACCTCTGGGATTCATTCCCAAATTGAATGGGTGATGGCGTTTTGGTCCATCTGTGTGACTATTCGTTCCACTGGGGAGTTTTTTCTATGATGGTGAGGAGCTTCAACCTCTGGGATTCATTCCCAAACTGTTGATAATGTGGTCCTCGACCATAGGATTCATTCTTGAACTGTCGAATCGATGGTGGTAAGGTACTTCAACCCCTGATCCATCCTCACTCTTGAGGCTCTTTGCTCGTCCTTATTCCCGAGGTTGTTCTCCATTCTCGGAGTTCTTCTCCATTCCCAGAGTTCCTCTTCATTCTTGGAGTTGCTCGTCTTCACCGCTTTTTCTTTTTCTTCAAAGCCTGTGAACACAAAACAAAATTATGTGTATGCGACATGTATGCATAGATGCATTCCTACTCTGATGGGGTTTCTTTGTCCTATCGGCTTGATGTCATCCTTGGTTAGGCATTCCTTGCGCTATAGGGTTTTCTTCACCCCTCTAGGAATCGTTTTGGCCTTTGGCGCCCTTTGCCTATAAAAAGCTTTGGTCGCCCCCTCGGCCTGCTTACAGTTTCCTTCTGCCAATTCTCCTCCGGTGATTGCTCAGTTCTCTTTGGTCCCATGGCTCAAGATCCCGTTGTGTCCCTTATTCGTGGGGTGGTGGACTGGGCATCCCTAGACCTGGCTAAGCTTTCTGCTCTTCGCTACCTGTACCGGGTCAATGTGGATTACACCTTCTTGAAAGCGGCCTCATGTCTTCCAATTCCCCAATTTCAAAATGTGCCATCTCCCGAGCAGTTTGCTGTCATTCTCGGCTTGCATTTTTCTCTTACTACCCTTCTCGGATACTGAAAATCATGTCTTCCTATTCCCGAAGCTTTCCTTTGCTGCCCTGAGGATGCGAAAAAGATGCTGCCTCGTGCTTCGTCCATTGAGTTACAAGTCCTTTTACGTGTATCTTCCAGGATGGAGGTAGGGTCCCGTCCCTGGAGGGGTGTAGTCATATTCTCAGTGGGTTACGAGAGGCGACTATCTTTTGCCTAAGATGTCTTTCAGATTTTCAACTTAGCAGATTGCTTTATATTGCATGGGTCGCCTTTTCAGGTTTTCAACCCAGCGAGCTAAAATTATTATTATTTTTTTCAGATATGTCCTCATTCTCGAGGCTTTTTGCTCATCCTCATTCCCGAGGTTGTTCTACTCCTCTCCATTCCTGGAGTTCTTCGTCCTCATTCATGAGGCTGCTAAACTCTTCTCCATTCTCGGAGTTCTTCTCCTAGATCTCCCGACCTTGGTCCAGCATCTAAGAAACAAAAGACGTGATTTATAATTACTTGACTCTAATATTTCCCGGTTAGCTGAGATTTATACAATCTATGAACATCTTGAACATTTGTTTCAATAAAGGCGTTTACATTACTTCTTAGTAAATATGTAGGAAATAATGAATTGCATTGCAAGGATACCTCTGTCGCTAACTGTTCCTCACGGATTTTACAATTAACCATTTTTTTTTCTCACTCATGCTCTATATTTTGCTTGGACTGTCCTTTGCAGATTTTCAACCCAACGAGTCTTTTTTTTATGCAAAGTATTGTTTCAGCCTGTCCACATTGATGGGCTCGGTGAACTCATTCCCTTCTAAATCTGAAAGTCTCACTGCATCATTCCCCATCACCTTCTTGACTAGGTATGGCCCTTCCCAATTGGGCCTGAACTTTCCCTTTGGGTCCGTTATAAGTGGCTTCGACTGCTTGAGCACTAGATCACCTTATCTGATCTTGGTGGGATGCAGCTTCTTGTTGAATGCCCTAGCCAACCTTTTCTGGTATATCTGCATATGGTACAAGGCCTTTATCCTTTTCTCATCCAATAATGCTAGCTGTTCGAACCTCTGCGAGGCCTATTCCTGCTCAGCCAATCCTACCTTTGCTAGTACCCGCATTGACTGTATCTATATTTCCACTGGTAACACTACCTCCATCCCGTAAACCAAAGCATGGGGTGTGGCTCATGTGGCTGTTCTCACCGAAGTTCTATACCCCCACAGAGCATACAGCAGTTTGTCAGCCCAATATTTATAACTTTTTGTCATCTTAGCGAGTGTTTTCTTTATGGTTTTGTTGGCCGCCTCCACCGCTCCATTAGTCTGTGGCCTGTAAGGTGATGATTTGTGATGCCCTATCCCGTACTTCTGTAACATCGCCTTTATTTCTCCCTGAAATTGGACTCTATTGTCCGTCACGATATGATGTGGCATTCCGTATCGACATACTATATTACAGGCTATGAACTTGGCCATCTACTTTTCCGTAACATTACGGAATGACTCGGCTTCCACCCACTTCGAAAAATAGTCTACCGCCACTACTATGAAGCAGTGTCCATTTGATGCATGTGGCCTAATTTCTCCAATCATGTCAATACCCCACGCTGAGAAAGGCCATGGTTCTGACAGTTCGTGCAATTCCGTAGGTGGTAGATGGTTCAAGTTGCCGTGTGTCTGGCAATCGTGACAGTGTTTCACATGCTTTGTGCAGTCAGCTTCTATGGTCGACCAGTAAAATCCTGTCTCATTATCTTGTGAGACAAATTCAATTCATTCATATGTGGTCCACATACTCCAGCATGCACCTCTTCCATCACCTTATGAGCTTCTTCATTTCTTAAACATTTCAGCTGGACGCCATTGGCTTGTCTCTTGTACAGCTCTCCCATCAAACTCACATACTGGGAAGCCAATTACTGAATGGCTATTCTGTCTTTCTTGCCGGCTCATTCTGGGAATTCTCCACGTTCTAGATACTGTAAAATGTCATAGTACCACGGCTTCCCATCGTCAACTTCTACTTCCAAGATTCTCTCTATCTCATAACTGGGTCTGCTAGCTGTTGTCAGCACAATGGGTCTCATTACCAGTTTTTCCGGGTTTTCCCAAGTTGCAGCAATGGTGGCTAGTGCGTCTTCCATTTGGTTCTCTTCTTGGGGCAAGTGCTGGAATTTACAGTCGGGGATAACCTGTGCCAACTTCCTGAGATGGAGTAGGTAGGGTCTCAACCGGTCTTCCTTCAATTCCCATTCTCCTCGCATCTGTCGAACTACCAACATCGAGTCTCCATAAACTTCTACGTCCCTAGCTCCCAGGGCTATTAGTGCTTTCAGTCCTAAGACATATGCTTCATATTCAACCATATTGTTGGTTACTCCGAACGTCAATCTTTTGGCAATAGATAGGGTTTCTCCTTCGGGGGTTACTATCACAATTCCTATTCCAGCTCCTTTTTAATTTACCACCCCGTCGAAATACATTTTCCACCCTTGAACCGTTATGGCTTGAACCTTCTCGTCTGGGAATTTGAACTTATACTGATCTCCTTCTATGGGTTGTAATGCCAAGAATTCTGCTACGGCTCACCCTTTGACTACATTAGAGGTGAAGTATTATATATCAAACTCCATCAGCAACACCAACCATCTGTCAAACTTCCCTACCAGTGAGGGTACTGATTGCAAATGCTTTAGGGGATTCTCCTTTGCTACCACTTGTATCTTATAGAATTGGAAGCAATATCGCAACTTTCGAGAAGCCACCGCCAAACAGATCTTTTCCACCTCTTGATAGCGGGCTTCATACGGAATCATCTTCTTACTGAGGTAGTAGACTGCATGTTCCACCCCATGTCTCATCTGCCTGTACCATCATCGCCCCTGTGTTTCGGGTTCTATGGCCAAATACAACACCAAGGGTTTGCCCGGCCTTGGAGGTTTCAAGACGGGCGGTTTAACCAAGTATTCTTTGATTTTGTCAAATGATTATTGACATTGCCAATTCCACTCCACAGGCTGGTCCTTCCTCAAAAGCTTGAAGATGGACTCACATACTAATGTTAGCTTGGCAATGAATCAACTGATATACTGGATTTTCCTGAGAAAAGCTCTAACTTCCTTTTCTGTATTTAGTGCGGGCATCTCGGTAATTACCTTGATCTTTTCAGGGTCCACTTCTATCCCTCCAATTCCTACCGTATGCCCCAACAACTTCCTGGATGATACCCCAAACACACACTTCTTAGGGTTGAGTCGGAGGTTGTACTTATCGACTATTTGAAGGAATTTCTCCAGTTCCTCTATATGTCCGGCCCTCGTCTATGATTTAACCATCATGTCATCCACGTATACCTCAATCTCCTTGTGCATCAAGTCATGGAATAATATAGTGGCCATTCATTGATAAGCGGCTCCCGCATTCTTAAGTCCAAATGACATCACCTTATAATAATATGCACCACACTCAGTGACGAATGCAATCTTATGCTTGTTTTCTTCTGCCATGAAGACCTGGTTATATCCTGAGAATCCATCCGCGAACGAGTACATAGCAGATAAAGCTACGCTATCAACCAACACGTCTATATGGGGTATGGGAAAATCATATTTTGGGCAAAATTTGTTGAGGTCCCTATAATCCACACACATTCTGACCTTTATGTCCTTCTTCGTTACCGGCACAATATTGGGTAACCACTCGGGGTACTTCACCACCTCTAAGAACCCCACATCTATCTGCTTATTGAGTTCTTCCCTAACCTTTTCGGCCCATTCTGGTCTCTTTCTTCGGAGCTTCTATTTTATTGGTCTCATGTTCGGATAAGTTGGTATCATGTGCTGGGCAATACCCCCGTCCACTCCTGTCATGTCTTCATAGGACCAGGCGAATACTCTTACATATTTTATTAATATTCTCTCTAATTATTTCCGCTCATCAGAGGTAACCTCACTTGCAATTAAAATTTCCTTGGGGTTTTCACATGTACCAAGATTAAATGCATTTGTCTTTGTTGAATCAATGTCAAATATGCTCATGTCATGCATGTTATGATGTAGACTAACAGGAAAAGACTCGAACAAGTAAGCAAAATCAATGTCTTTATTATTAATAAATACAAGATTACAATCAAATAAGTCAGGAAAATAAACATCTTCGTAATTTATAGTCTTGTCTTCTTTTGTCTTCTATCTTTATTCGAGCATCAGATTCTCCAACTACAGTAGTTATTCTTTCCATTTATCTTCCTCTGCCTGTGGTTCTTTGCCAATCACATCCTTGAAGATCTCGAATCCTGGTGTTATGATCCCATTGACTTCTACGGGTTCAGGCTCTCCTCGATACCTTGTGTCTTTCACAAAGTATTCCATCAGCTTCGTCCCCTTTACCTCATCTTCGTCACTGCTCGAGAAGTTTTCCCAGAAATCTCTCCCCTGCTTTATTTCATCTTCACTGCTGCTATCTCATATACCGATGTAAGAAGCTTGGTGGTTGAGAGTTTGGAGGACAAATCTTTCAAGCAGGCCGAAGTTGATCATGTAGGTGGGTGGTGGAACATAGTGGTAGTTGGGTAGTGGGTTTTCGTGTGTGTTGGGTTTTTCTTTTTCTGGGTCGGGTATCTTATGGGTGTCAATGAGGTCTTGGATCTGATGCCTAAGGCGGATGCAGTTGTCGGTTTCGTGGCCTTTTTGCTGATGGAAGTGACAGTATAGGTTTAGGTCGAAGTGGTATGGCACAGGGTTTGGAAGTGGTTTAGGTTCTAAGGGTTTTATGAGTCTTTGCCTCTTCAGCTTTTCAAACACCTTTGACAAAGGTCTACCAAAATTGGAGAATCACTTATTTCTGATAGCGGCGACCTTAGTAGGAGAAAGCTTGGTCCTTGAAGGCCCCCCAATGGTCTTTATATTCTGGCTGTAAAAATTTCTGTTATAAGCTTCATCTTCCTCGATATCCATGACAGTTTCTCTTAACTGTCGAAAGTCGCTAATCATGGAGGTCATCCTTCTCAGCTTATTATAAATGAAGGGCTTGGTGCCCTTAATAATCATCTTAATCTGGTATTTCTCCGATGGCCGTGTCGGCATCTTCAAGAGTTGGCTTCTCTAGTGATCCACATAATCTTTGAAGGTCTCTTCTGGCTTCAGTTTGGTGTTTTCTAGGTCAGGGAGCGACAAGTTTATCTCCATGTCCGTGATATATTGGTTCTGGAAGGCCTCCACTAATGCCGTCTAGTCATCTCTTACCTTTTTCTCCAGCCCATAATACCATACTAGGGGGACCCCATTCCAGTGACATCCCGAACATCTTCCGCACATGTCGCTTCGACAAACCCACTGAACTCATCACTGAAACATATTGTCGGAGATGGACCCTTGGATCTTCGTTTCCATTGAACTTGGCCACGTCAGGCATCTTAAACTGGGGAGGCGGCTGTTCTTTGAAAGTCATCATATCATAGTCTAATAGATCCTCATGTTTCCCTTCATCTTGCTTGTAACTGACCCTATTTGTTCTCTGAGTTTCTATAACTCTGCCTGAGGCCCGGCTATCCTTCCCGCTGCATACTCAGCCATGTCATCATCAAAAATAGGGATTTCTTCACTCACCCTATTCGGGGGCTCCTCACTCCTTCAATCGTCGTTGTTTTCTATTCCCACTGTGCGGGGTACTGTCGGATTGGCCACAACTTTGGTCAAGGCTTATAGTTGCTCCGTAATTTTGGTGATGTTAGACTCCAATTGATCCATGCGGGAAATTTTGTTGCCTGACACATCCATGCTTGCTAACCTCTTCTTGACAAGTCTCCCTTATTCTCTAACCCAACGAATATCTATGATGGCTTTTAGGATAAGGGGTCAGCATGATGCGTGTATACATGCGATGCATGGGATACATGCGGTTATCAAAACAACATATACCCTTCCGACCTTATTCCTTCCGCACTCATGGTAAGTCTATTTATGCCCTAAGTATGGCTTATTTTATGCACCAATGTGGGGAACACAAAATCGTTATCTCCTACGTTACATTGGTGAACCTTGGCTACCTCAGTCCATCTTCATCAGTAAAAGACAAAGACCGTCAATTTACAATATTGACTAAGCCTATTATGGGATCATGTAATTGTCTAGAAACGACGAATTGGGCCCTCGGTAATCACGGTTGTGGCAGAGATGGACTTGGAGATATCCAAAAGTATACAAATATGCCATAACAAGGCGTACCCTTCCTGGATGAAAACCAATGCGGATATCGGACTCATGCATATGGCATATTCGAATAATGTTTGGACCTTCTAAGCCCATCAAGGTTTTCATACAAGTTGGCCCGTTATCATTTTAAAGCATTCAATCAGGTTATCGCGCGGTGTAAACTTGTCCCAGTTGAAAAGGCCCAACAGGTTTACTCTTTTGCGATAAGGTGGCTAAATAACTTCAAATGATATGGGGCCCAAACACAAGGTGGTCCATTATCATTTTGAAAACTTTTGACCTAATCATCATAAGATACAAACTCATCCCAGTTTAAGTGGCCCAACAAGTTCGTATCTTATGACGAGAGGCCCAAATGGATCCAAATTATAATGGGCCCAAACAAAAGCATGAGGGGTAGCTTCTGTTGGGAAGCGGCCGTGAGTGCGCAGCGGAAAATTAAATAAATTAAATTATGATGCCGCTATCCCTTTGCCCAAGACCCATTTGTTTTGATTATTCTACAAGCCTAGACATGTTACTATATTTTCTAAGCATGAAAACTCATAAAATATGCAAAGAACATAAACCTAAATATGCTAACTATCATAAGAACTCTAATTAAAATAAAGAAAGAAAAAGACTTACTTGAACCGAAGACTCCTCCAGTCCTCCCTCCGATCTACAAGCTTTTCTCAAACTCAGCAAGCTCTTCCACGTTCCAAAGAGCCACCCAAGTGTGTGGCCTCCAAAGATGCACACACCAAAGCCAAAACTCAACGACAAGACTACGCCTTGAGTGCATGGGTATTTTGCTCTTGGTGCTAGCCTAGGCAAATACCTCAAAACTTTTAACTCGAGGTTCCTCTAGTCAATTAGACTTAAGGATCTTCAAAATCAGTGGCTTACTCTTAAATTTTAGAGTTGCTCACTTATATAAACCCAAGATATGAAAGGTTTGGTGCAAAAATTTGTAAAGAATTCATTGGGTTTATATAGGTGCTCCAAAGACAACAAAATTAATTAAGAATACAATGTGGGATAAAAGCTAATTTAATCTTAGCCATTGGATCTTAATTTAGTGGTTTAATGAGATTATAAAACCATAATAAAAGTTTGGGCCGAATTGGAATTCAAAACAAATAACAAATAAAAAAATTACTATTTACGTCACGCATTGCTTCGTCATAACTGGTGGGATCGTCATTATCAATGACCTGATCATGTTCCTCATCAATATGGAAACTATATCTTTCAGGCTTATATCTTTCCCTACTAGACCTTCTAAATTCATAACCTTGTGGTTGTTCCGTCGCTGCCCTTTTGAGGGGCCTGGGGCTTAGTTCTATGTTAGTTTGTTCTTCTCGTACCTCATCGAGGTCAAGTCTACTCCCACTATATTTCTTGAGAAGGAATTTATTCTCTAGAAATTTAGCATTTCGTGAGACAAATGTTCTTTGTTCATTTGGGACGTAGAACATGTATGCTCTTGAGTTCAAGACATATCCTACAAACTTACATTTAATTGCCCTATCATCCAATTTGTTGGTTTGTGTGAGCTTAACATATGTGTCACTAGGATGTTTCCCAGACCATAACTCATATGGTGTTTGGCTAACAGTCTTGGAAGGAACTTGGTTTTGTAGTAGTGTTGCAGTTTCTAAAGCAAGACCCTAAAATGAAAGAGGTAGATCCGTGCCTGGCATAATTGATCGGACCATATCTAATAATGTTTGATTTATCCTTTTGGAGACCCCATTATACTGTGGAGTTCCAGGAGGAATCTAGTGGGAAACAATGCAATTTTCTCTCAAGTAATCTTGAAATTCGTTGCTTAAGTATTCACCACCTCGGTCAGACCTTAGTGACTTAATACTTTTATTAAGCTGGTTTTCTACTTCAGTTTTGAAGTCTTTGAATTTCTCAAAGACTTCAGATTTGTACCGCATAAGGTACACATACCCATATCGCGAGTGATTATCGATAAAGGTAATGAAGTAGGAGAATCCACCTCTAGCGGTAACTGACATTGGTCTGCATACATCAGAGTGTATGAGTTCTAATGTCTCCACTGGACGCTGTCCTTTACCTTTGAAGGGTAATTTGGTCATTTTACCAAGTAAACAAGACTCACAAGTTCCATAAGGTTCATATTTGAAGGGTCTGAAATACCCATCCTTATGTAAATTATTTAATCTTGTTTCATTGATATGACCTAAGCGACTGTGCCATAGAAGTGATTCATTGAGATTATTTGAGTTAACGTTGTATATATTAGAGGTTGAACATTCTTTGTTAATTTGTAAGACATAGATACCATTATTCAAAATACCATCTCCATATTTTATTTCATTGAAATAAATAGAACATTCATTACAACTTATTAGGCATGAAAAGCCTTTATTACATAAAGAATAAATTGAAATGATGTTATTTACTAGAGAAGGTACATAAATACAATCTTCTAAGTCTAAAACTAAACCATTCGGCAAAACTAATGAATAAGTCCCCACGCACAATGCAGCCAGTTTTTCTCCATTACCCATGCGTAAGTCAACCTCCCCATGACAGAGTCTCTGTTGGTTTCTATTAAGGTCCCAAGATCAATATAAGCATGAATCAAGTGTGAATAACAATCGAAGAAGTTGCGGAATACTCACATCGATCGGTTGAGACGATTTGGTGAAGAACAAAACTGAAATTCTGCCCTCCAAAAACGCCACTGCTGTGCAGATTTTCTGCCTCCAAAAATCAGATTTTGATCCAACATTTAAAGCTCCAAGCTTCGTCGTTTGATTCCCGGCTCATGGGTGAGCTTCCCTATCACCTTTGCATGTCTCGTAGTGTGCTAGCACTTGCGATTTTTTGCCACAAAAATCCAACTCTTGCTTCCCATTTTCTTTCCTTTATTCGGCAGTTTACTGCCTCACAAGAACAAGAAATGGCGTGAGAGAGGGATGATGAAGAAAGACAAAAAATGTTGTAATGGTTATTGATTTCCAAAATCAATTAACATATACCAAATATTATAATAATAATATATGTCAATCAAGCTTTCAAAAGCTTTCCATCAACTCTCATCAAGTCATATCTATCAACTCAATTAATCACATCAATCAATCAATCCAATCAATTGTCACATCACTCAAAGTGACATGATTTGACACTTGATGTGACGCTAGATACGACTAGCGATTTGACAATTGATTTGACGTGCCGCACTCGAATTTGAAATGCGAATGCGCTCGCAAATAATCTCGGGCTCGGTTCGCTAATTCCAAATTAACGAATTTTTCGTTGCGTCGTAATTAAATGATTACGCCTAGCAAAATCACTATTCACGTCGCTTACGAATTAATTCTAAGTTAATTCGTTCGCCCGAATTAAAATCTAATTTTAATTCCGCGTCGAAATCCAATTTCGTTTAATATATCGAATATATTAATTTACCGATTAATTCCAAATTAATCGTTATCTATCTTTAATGGATATTTTATCCCAGATAAAATATCTCCGTAATTAATCCCATATTAACTTTCTCTCTCTTCTAATTAATCCAGATTAATTTAGAGTGCGAGTTATACGTCATCGGTGAATCTTTGGGAAGCGACCCATGAGATCCCCGGATATGTTGGCAGTAAATTAGGTCGTCGGACTATCCGAACACGTAAGTACCTCGTACTTTGTTTATACCGAATTACAGGACAAGGTTGACCTCTAGCAAAGCGTCATGCCTACCCAATTCTCCGGAAACATCCTTACAATAATAAAGAATCTGTATCAAGCGTAGTATACCGTAGTATTGCGTATTTCTGTCCAGTATCGGATGATCACGTGCTAGGCCTAGGGCTGGAATTGTGTTTGCCCCGTACGAAGCACATGTCGGATGTCTGGCGACTAGTCTCTATAATCGGATATACATGACCTAGTCATAATATCCCGATAGCTGCGCAGCATTTAAGAGAACCAGTCCCGTTTCCTACGTGACCATCATCTCCAAATGACTGGAGTGACACTTTCGTCTTGACATCACACCCATCACACTACGATTCTCGATATACCCAAAATCGGCGTACACAGAAACCGGTTAAAGCCCTGGATGACCTCAATAAAAGTATATTGATTGTCGTATGTATTAGCGGTGCAAGTCTCAGGTTAAGACCAAATACACCTACCCTGATTTCGGACTTCCATACACACATAGTCATACTACCAATGGAATTCCGAGGGGGTCTTATCCAGATCGAAGCTGTTTCCCGTACCATCGGTAAAACACAACCTCCTAATACACTTGCATGAGTATCCTATACCCAAATATATGAGAACTATGTCATTGTGCCCTCACAACGCGCACAAGTGTAATACTAGTCTTTTACGTATTTATCGATATCCAATCTCGATAATACTCTGACTAGGGATATTTAATGATTTATCCTTCGTGGACTGATACTGTCTCATATCGTTCTCCGTCCAGGAACAAATCACAAGGACCTCTCATCATTTATATATATCTATGTGATCTAATCACAAATGATAAGAGTGCAATCTCCTTTGTCACATAGTTAATTTGTACAACAACACCATGATCTGTACAAATAGTGACGCGATGGGTCATAATTGTCCAACAATCTCCCACTTGGCCTATAGCCAGTCATTCGAGTGCTTGACACCCGAACTATGTACTGTTGGCTCAAAATGCTGATGAAAGACTTTCGTCAGCGGATTTGCATGATTATCATCTGACGCGATTTATTCGATCATCACATCGCCACGATGTATGATCCGAACGAATCAGATGAATAGTCAAAGTATATATTGGATCGTTGATGAGACCATTAATTCTTTAGCATGTGCTCAAGCCTAGCTTAGCTGCTAACAGAATTATATCTAATCTAATTAGATTTATTATTGACCCAGAAGGCTTCTATTGCCGCCTCAGCTGCAGCAATAACCCACATTTTGTTTATTCGGTAACAATATCTTGCTTGGAAGATTTCCAGCTCACTGTACCGTTATTCAAACTGTATAGTACCGTTATTCAAACTGTATAGTACCGTTTGTGACTTATAGTCATTTTATCGGTTTAGGAAACTTGCTACATTGATCCCAGTCACTTCAAGTTCTCATGCTCCATAGACTAAGACATCATCCTTAGTTCTCTAAGATACTAACGGATGTTCTTAGCATCAATCCAGTGATTATCACTTGGATTGGCCTGTTGTGAATCCATATGCTCAAAGCGTAAGAGACACCAGGTCGCGTACATTTTTCAATGTACGATTTCTCGGAGAGTTTTCTCAAAAGCCAAGCTTTCACCGATAGTTTTTATGGGAATATCATTTCCAAGAAATGATATATTATCATTATTATTTAGGACAGCCACTGTCAGTGCGCTCCCACTAACCCTCTTATATACACTAGAATCATTTTCGTTTTGAATCAAATCATACACCATTATGATTACATCAAAACGATAATTCCAAGAACCTATGCTTGCTCCGATCCAAACATGGATCGAATAACCTGCAAACCTTGTTTGCTAGTTATAATACGACAAAACCGTCAGGATGTTATAAACATCCTCCAAAAGGTTTCCTTTTCAGGAAAGCGATTTTCACGTTCTGCTGTCATATTTCATAAATGAAACATGCAGCTTTAGCAAGCATTATCCAAATGGATTTACCGTGGCAACAGTTAAAAGATTGTATCGTAATCAACACAATGTTGATAACGATACCTTTCCGTTAAAAGCCTAGCTTTATACGTTGGTATGTTGCCTTCCATGTATGTCTTCCTTGAAGACTTAAACAGTACCAATAGGCACAATACCTTGCGGTACATAAACTAGTATCCAAACATAGTTGATATACATGGAATCCATTTTGGACTCTATGGCACTTTGCCATAATAAGGAGTCGATACCTTGTATCACTTCCTCATACGTAGTCAGTTGGTATACCTCAATAAGATAAACATCTTTATGAGGCGAGATTAGAAACCTATACCCTAGGTTGTTTTCTGACTCTCTCCGACCTACGCGGTTCTTGTGTATACGAAGATTAATGGTAATAGTTTCATCCTTGATGAATATTTGTGTTCCATTAGGAATCGGTGCCATGAACAGTATTACTCTGATTTTCATCGAGTTTTACTATCCTCCACTTACCACTGCATATCGGTATTCCTCTTAGGAAATCGCTGGTGAGTAACAATCTAATTGTTCTCTAGTGAGATGTATAAGTAAAATACTTATGGTATCCCTAGGATAACCTACAATTGGCACTTATCCAATTTGGCTTTTAGTTTGGTATCATCTGAACATATGCCAAGCATACCCAAATTCTCAGGAATGTGAAACCCAGTTTCTTTCCCGTTCATATCTAATATGATATCTGTCAAACAGATTTTAATGGAACCTTATTCTAAATAAGTTCTTGCACTGTGTTTAAAGCTTATCCGTTGAAGGAATGGTAGCTCAGAGCGACTCATGATTATCCTTAATCATGTCTAACATAATTCGGTTTATCCTGGTTCGGACACCACGTCACTTTGACGTGTTCCGTGAGGAGTCCTCATTGAAAGAATACTTTACTCTTTCAAGTATACTAGAAACTTATTGCTTAAGTATTTTCATTACGGTCTTACCGTGACGGTTTAATACTTTAGCCGATCTGTTTGTCTATTTTGTGTCGAAACTTAAAAATTTCTGATTTGTGTTTCTTCAAAAGAAACACATAACCATAACCCGATGCCACATCCGTACAGGTCACGAAATATTCATATCCACATCTAGCCTAGCTAGACATGGGCCCACTTGCTTCACTATGAATTAGGGCTAACAGATCAGTGGCATTTACACTTTTACCAAGTAAATAGTGTTTTAGGCACATTGCCCAATAAACTAGATTCGTAGACTTTATTTGAATGGAGTCAAATTAGTCCTGGTACCCGCTCTTCAAAAGTGCGGATATACGATTCTTGTTTAATGTGTCCTAGACAACATTGCCACAATTAATTTCTTTTGATCAAATCAGTACGAGCTATTTATTTGTCATATATATTTGAGATTTTATTTATGTTCAAAATATAAATTCTGTTAGTTCACATCTAATGTGTTTATCTCAATATCATCCTTATATAATAAAACACTTTAGTGTTCTAGAATATAAAGGTTCACCCGCAGCGGGTTAAACACTGATATAGAGATAATGTATCTAGTCAAACTAGTTACATTATAACAGCTTCCTCATAAGTACGCACCCGAAGGTAGTTCCTAAACTTAGGTTTCTCCATTACCCATGCGTAAGTCAACCTCCCCATGACAGAGTCTCTGTTGGTTTCTATTAAGGTCCCAAGATCAATATAAGCATGAATCAAGTGTGAATAACAATCGAAGAAGTTGCGGAATACTCACATCGATCGGTTGAGACGATTTGGTGAAGAACAAAACTAAAATTCTACCCTCCAAAAACGCCACTGCTGTGCAGATTTTCTGCCTCCAAAAATCAGATTTTGATCCAACATTTGAAGCTCCAGGCTTCGTCGTTTGATTCCTGGCTCATGGGTGAGCTTCCCTATCACCTTCGTATGTCTCGTAGTGTGCTAGCACTTGCGAATTTTTGCACAAAAAATCCAACTCTTGCTTCCCCTTTTCTTTCCTTTATTCGGCAGTTTACTGCCGAACAAGAACAATAAATGGTGTGAGAGAGGGATGCAGAAGAAGAGAGAAAGGTTTTGTAATGGTTATTGATTTCCAAAATCAATTAACATATACCAAATATTATAATAATAATATATGTCAATCAAACTTTCAAAAGCTTTCCATCAACTCTCATCAAGTCATATCTATCAACTCAATCAATCACAATCAATCAATCAATCCAATCAATTGTCACATCAGTCAAAGTGACATGATTTGACGCTTGATGTGACGTTAGATGCGACTAGCGATTTGACACTTGATTTGACGTGCCGCACTCGAATTCGAAATACGAATGCGCTCGCAAATAATCTCGGGCTCGGTTCGCTAATTCCAAATTAACAAATTTTCCGTTGCGTCGTAATTAAATGATTACGCCTAGCGAAATCACTATTCACGTCGCTTACGAATTAATTCTAAATTAATACATTCGCCCGAATTAAAATCTAATTTTAATTCCGCGTCGAAATCCAATTTCGTTTAATATATCGAATATATTAATTTACCGATTAATTCCAAATTAATCGTTATCTCTCTTTAATGGATATTTTATCCCAGATAAAATATCTCCGCAATTAATCCCAGATTAACTTTCTCTCTGTTTTAATTAATCCCAGATTAATTTAGAGTGCGAGTTATACGTCATCGGTGAATCTTTGGGAAGCGACACCCATGAGATCCCCAGATATGTTGGCAGTAAATTCGGTCGTCGGACTATCCGAACACATAAGTACCTCGTACTACATTTATACCGAATTACAAGACAAGGTTGGCCTCTAGCAAAGCGCCATGCCTACCCAATTCTCCGGAAACAACCTTACAGGAATAAAGGATCTGTATCAAGCGTAGTATACCGTAGTGTTGCGTATTTCTGTCCAGTATCGGATGATCACGTGCTAGGCTTGGGGCTGGAATTGTGTCTGCCCGTACGAAGCACATGTCGGATGTCTGGCGACTAGTCTCTATAATCGGATATACATGACCTAGTCAAAATATCCTAATAGCTGCGCATCATTTAAGAGAACCAGTCTCGTATCCTACGTGGCCATCATCTCCAAATGACTGGAGTGACACTTCCGTCTTGACATCACACCCAACACACTATGATTCTCGATTATACCCAGAATCGGCGTACACAGAAATCGGTTAAAGCCCTGGACGACCTCAACCAAAGTATATTGATGTTGTATGTATTAACGGTGCAAGTCTCAGGTTAAGATCAAATACACCTACCCTGATTTCGGACTTCCATAGACATATAGTCATACTACCATGGAATTCCGAGGGGGTCTTATCCAGAGCGAAGCTGTTTCCCGTACCATTGGTAAAACACAACCTCCTATTACACTTGCATGAGTATCCTATACCCAAATATATGAGAACTATGCCGTTGTGCCCTCACAACGCGCACAAGTGTATTACTAGTTATTTACGTATTTATCGATGTCCAATCTCGATAATACTCTGACTAGGGATATTTAATGATTTATCCTTCGTGGACTGATACTGTCTCATATCATTCTCTGTCCAGGAACAAATCACAAGGACCTCTCATCATTTATATATATCTAGGTGATCTAATCAAAAATGATAAGAGTACAATCTCCTTTGTCACATAGTTAATTTGTACAACAACACCATGATCTGTACAAATAGTGACGATATGGGTCATAATTGTCCAACAGTCTCCTACTGTTTCTCATGCCCTGCACATTGTTACACAAGTGAGTCCCACAACCGGTGTCAAACACCCAAGTAAAAGGTTCAGATTTTTTAGAATATAGTTCAATCAAATACAACATACCTGAATCATTGGGCTTCTTGGCCTCTTGGGTTTCCCTAACTTCCTTGGCTTTCAAGGATCTGCAGTCTTTCTTCCAATTACCATTCTTTCCACAAAAGAAACATTTCCCATTTCCTTTTTTATTCTCCACCATACTATTGGGCTTTAAGTGATCTGAAGCCTGTTGGTTTCTATTAAGGTCCCAAGATCAATAATAAGCATAAAACATGTGTGAATACTAATCAATGAAGTTGCGGAATACTCACATCGATCGGTTGAGCGATGCTCGACGAACAAAAACAACGTTTCTGCCATGTAGCAGCTCACGACAGTGAGCAGTCCAAGCTCACTGTTTTCGCCCAATAATCTTCAATTTTTGAGCTCCAAGCTTCGTCAAACGATTCCCGGCTCATGGTTGGACTTCCCTATCACCTTCGCATGTCTCGTAAGTGTGCTAGAACTTGTGATTTTGCCACAAAATCCCACTCTTGTGCTTCCCACTGCTCACGGTTTTGAGAGGAAACCAGTAAGCTTTCTGCCCCTTTGGCCGTGAAGAGAAAGAGATGAGAGAAAGAGAGAATTGTGAGATGTGTTCCAAATTTGTGTATCTTATACACAAATGTGAATTTCAAATTCATTTGGCATGAATTTAGCTTTCAAAAAGTCAAGCATTTAATGCTTCAACCACTCACATCACTCAATCCATCAAGTTGTCAAGTCAGATCACTCAAAGTGACTAATGATTTGACGCTTGATGCGACTAGCGAGTTGACGCTTGATTTGACTTACGTGCCGCACTCGAATTCGAAATGCGAATGCGCTCACAAAGAATCTCGGGCTCGGGTTCGGGTTCGCTAATTCCAAATTAATGAATTTTCCGTTGCGTCGTAATTAAATGATTACGCCTAGCGAAATCACTATTCACGTCACAAACGAATTAATTCTAAATTAATTCGTTCGCCCGTATTAAAATCTAATTTTAATTTAATATATCAAATATATTAATTAATCGATTAATTCCAAATTAATCATTATCTCTCTTTTAATGATATTTTATCCAAGATAAAATATCTCTGCAATTAATCCCAGATTAACTCTCTCTTTCTTCTAATTAATCCCAGATTAATTTAGAGTGCGAGTCATACGTCATCGGTGAATCTTTGGGAAGCGACTTATGAGATCCCCGGATATGTTGGCAGTAAATTCGATCGTCGGACTATCCAAACATGTAAGTACCAAGTACTACATTTATACCGATTTACAAGACAAGGTTGGCCTCTAGCAAAGCGCCAGGCCTACCCAATTCTCCGGAAATATCCTTACAGGAATAAAGGATCTATATCAGGCGTAGTATACGTGGTATTGCGTATTTCTGTCCAGTATCGGATGATCACGTGCTAGGCCAGGGGCTGGAATTGTGTCTGCCTCATACGTAGCACATTTCGGATGTCTGGTGACTAGTCTCTATAATCGGATAAACATGACCATGTCATTTTATCCCAATAGCTGCAACATTTAAGAGAACCAGTCCCGTATCATACGTGACCATCATCTCCATATGACTGGAGTGACACTTCCGTCTTGACATCACACCCAACACAATACGATTCTCAATATACCCAGTATTGGCGTACACAGAACCTCTTAAAGCCCTGGACGACCGCAACCAAAGTATATTGATTGTCACAAGTATTAGCTGTGCAAGTCTCAGGTTCAGACCAAATACACCTACCCTGATTTCGGACTTCCACAGACACATAGTCATTCTACCAATGGAATTCTGATGGGGTCTATCCAGAGCGAAGCTGTTTCCCTTACCATCGGTAAAACACAACCTCCTATTACACTTGCATGAGTATCCTATACCCAAATATATGAGAACTATGCCGTTGTGCCCTCACAACGCGCACAAGTGTAATACTAGTCTTTTACGTATTTATCGATGTCCAATCTCGATAATACTCTAACTATGGATATTTAATGATTTATCCTACGTGGACTGATACTGTCTCATATCATTCTCGGTCCAGGAACAAATCATAGGGACCTCCTCCATCATTTATACATCTAGGTGATCTAATCACTAATGAAGAGTGCAATCTCCTTTGTCACATAGTTAATTTATACAACAACACCATGATCTGTACAAATAGTGACGCTATGGGTCATAATTGTCTAACAATCCCTTTGGCCTATAGCCAATCACTCGAGTGTCTGACACCCGAACTATGTACGGTTGGATCAAACTACTGAGGAAAGGCTTTGGTTAGTGGATTTGCATGATTATCGTCTGACGTGATTTATTCGATCATCACATCGCCACAATGTATGATCCAAACGAATCAGATGAATATCGAAGTATGTATCTGGATCGTTGATGAGACCATTAATTCTTTGGCCTGTGCTGACGCCTAGCTCAGCTGCTAAAAAACTATATCTAATCTAATTAGATTTATTATCGACCCAGAAGGCTTCTATTGCCGCCTCAGCTGCAGCAATTGTTGGACAATTATGACCTATAGCGTCACTATTTGTAAAGATCATGGTGTTGTTGTACAAATTAACTATGTGACAAAGGAGATTGCACTCTTATCATTTGTGATTAGATCACCTAGATATATAAATGATAGGAGGTCCCTATGATTTGTTCCTGGACGGAGAATGATATGAGACATTATCAGTCCACGAAGGATAATCATTGAATATCCCTAGTCAGAGTATTATCGAGATTGGACATCGATAAATACGTAAAAGACTAGTATTACACTTGTGCGCGTTGTGAGGGCACAATGGCATAGTTCTTATATATTTGGGTATATGATACTCATGCAAGTGTAATAGGAGGTTGTGTTTTACAGATGGTACGGGAAACAGTTTCGCTCTGGATAGACCCCCTCGGAATTCCATTGGTAGTATGACTATGTGTCTATGGAAGTCCGAAATCATGGTAGGTGTATTTGGTCTTAACCTGAGACTTGCACCGCTAATACTTGCGACAATCAATATACTTTGGTTGCGGTCATCCAGGGCTTTAACAGGTTCTGTGTACGCCAATCCTGGGTTTATTGAGAATCGTAGTGTGTTGGGTGTGATGTCAAGACGGAAGTGTCACTCCAGTCATATGGAGATGATGGTCACGTAGGATACGATACTAGTACTCTTAAGTACTGCAGTCATCGGGATAAAATGACAAGGTCATGTTTATCCGATTATAGAGACTAGTTACCAGACATCCGACATGTGCTTCGTGCGGGGCAGACACAATTCAAGCCCCAGGCCTGGCACGTGATCATCCGATACTGGACAGAAATACGCAATACTACGTATACTACGCTTGATATAGATCCTGTATTCCTGTAAGGATATTTCCGGAGAATTGGGTTGGCATGGCGATTTGCTAGAGGCCAACCTTGTCTTGTAAATCGGTATAAACATAGTACTTGGTACTTACGTGTTCGGATAGTCCGACGACTGAATTTACTTCCAACATATCCGGGGATCTCATGGGTCGCTTCCCAAAGATTCACCGATGACGTATAACTCGCACTCTAAAATAATCTGGGATTAATTAGAAGAGAGAGAAAATTAATATGGGATTAATTGCGAAGATATTTTATCTTGGATAAAATATCATTAAAAGAGAGATAATGATTAATTTGGAAATAATCGATTAATTAATATATTTGATATATTAAACGAATTGGATTTCGACGTGGGATTAAAATTAAATTTTAATTCGGGCGAATGAGTTAATTTAGAATTAATTCGTTAGCGACATGAATAGTGATTTCGCTAGGCATAATCATTTAATTACGACGCAATTGAAAATTCGTTAATTTAGAATTAGCGAACCCGAGCCCGGGATTATTTGTGAGCGCATTCGCATTTCAAATTCGAGTGCGGCACGCAAGTCAAATCAAGTGTCAAATCGCTAGTCGCATCAAGCGTCAAATCATTAGTCACTTTGAGTGATGTGACTTAACAACTTGATGGATTGAGTGATGGAAGTGGTTGGTGCCATTATTTTTTGACTTTTTGAAAGGCATTTACAAATGAAATGAATGTGAAATTCAAATGTGTGTATAAGATACACAAAAATTGGAATCAAACCAACTAACTCTCTCTTTCTCTTTCTCTCTACTCTTCAAGCCCAAAGGGCAAATAGCTTATTGCTTTGTGTCTAAAACAACGAGCAGTGGGAAGCCAAGAGTGGGATTTTATGGCAAAATCTCAAGTGCTAGCACACTTACGAGACATGCGAAGGTGATAGGGAAGTCCACCCATGAGCCAGAAACCATTCGACGAAGTTTGGAGCTTGATGAAGGAGCTCAAAAATAGAACATGGAGGACGCCAAAATAGTGAGCTGTGACAGTCCACTGCCGAGCAGAAAGTTGATTTTGTTGCCTCCCGCGTCGCTCAACCGATCGATGTGAGTATTCCGTAACTTCGTCGTTGTTATTCACACATATTTCATGCTTATTATTGATCTTGGGACCTAATAGAAACCAACAATGGCATCTAGAGCAAGGTTTGAGCATGAAATGTTTAGGGCTTAAAATTTGGCTAAAATGATTTTGAGCATGAATTATGAAATTGGATGATTAAGTATGCTTGAATGTATTTATATGATGATTGATTGGATCAATTTGAAGAAATAATGTTTGGAACATTTTTCCCCAAATTCTTTGTGGTGGCCGAAAGTTATGCCCTATTTTGTCTTGGTGATTTTTTGATTTTTTGATTCATTGGATGAGTTAGAATCATTCGGGAATGTGATTTAATATCGATTGTGGAATTAATTGAATTGAATTCGAATCGGACACAAATCCCATCCCTTGGCCGAGACTTTGAGCATGTAAAAATGGGTTTGATTTTAATCAAAATGTGTTGGACATGTGATGATGAAAAAGAGCATGATTAATTGTGTATATTGATGTTTTAGAAATGTGAATTTGGGTAATTAATCATGTTATACACTTTGGTTAATTAAATGTGAAATTGGATTTTTATGTTTAATTAAATTGGGCCTTAAAATTGGATTTGGGCTTTAATGTTGTAAATGGGCTTATTGGGCTTTGTTGTACAAAGTTGGGTTAAGGCAAATTGGATTGGATCCAATTGGGCCCAAAACCGTATCCATAAAGCCCAAATGCGACTTAATGAACCTTTAAAGTTTAATTGAGCCTAATGGGCCAAGATTGATTTCTAGGCTTATGGGGTAACTCCCGGATTGGACTTTGGTTATTCGGTTTGACCCGAGTTGACCAAAAGTCCACGCCTTCAGAAATTAATTAAAAGCCCATTGGACTTTAATAAAATTGACGTTGGACGTTAAATCGGGCTTTGAGACCCGTTGCGATTAAATTTGGAATTTAAGTCGTAAAAGTTCATTATTAAAATGTAGTATTTAATCTGGAATTAAATATGCGAATTAGAATTGAATGCATATTAAATTGGATTTAATGATGTAGTTTAATTTAATTCAAGAATTCGTACTTTAAGTACTTATTCACAAAACGAGTTTGACTCGAGCAAAATCAAATCATTGTTTGAACATTGGATGATCACTAATTATCAGATTAATTAATTTGATTAGATTGATTGATAACATGCTTGTGTGAATACATGGTTGCGATGCATGAATAATGTATATCAGATGGATATTAGATGGGTGGGACAATTTTAGAAATTGTTGTAATAAATTCAATTTATTAATTGGACCTGCGTGTCCAACCTTATTACCTCTCATTTTTTTGTATTCTCTTCTCACATATTCCCGTCAATGTAAATGATGTTTCTTTAGAAGTGTAGTGTAACGGGTAGAAGTAATACATGTGCTAGCGGGAGAGAGAAAGGGAGAGATTTGATCTAGGATCAATGTGTAAAGTATCCATCCGCATATCATTATTACTTTATTCATATGCACTTTATTATGTGTTTAGAATGCATGTTTAAGGGTGTATGATGATGAGACCTTAACAAAGATAATAAATTGGTTGCCAATTTGCACTCGAAAAAACCTTCGCACAATATTAAGCGTTTTTCCTTCCATTGAGTGATTCTCACTCAAGATCCCAGACTGGCATTGGCTTGTTGCCCAAAGTCAAGGCCTTTGTCCGTCGAGGATGTGTTTGAATCACGAGAGCTTTGTTCCATATTGGTGTCTTGTCCAAGTTGTGGTTTTTTGGCCAAAGTCAAGACCACTTCTTGTCCATCGACATTGATTACGAAGCTTTCCATGGTCAATGGGTCGCTCTTGACTGGGATCACTAAGTTTGTTCTGCCAAAGCCAAGGCTTAGTTGATTCAGAGGAAAAAGGTTAGGTAATACATTGGATGTATTGGCATATATAAGATATATGTTTCGGACTTGGATGTCCCCCTACCGGATCTAGGAATTGGATTGGATCCAATTGATCTTAGAGATCTACCTAGTTAATTATCATACAATTTGTTGGCCAAAGTCAAGATTGTGTGATATTTAACCGGATCCTAGCCCACTAGGAAACACGATTTCCCGAGTACTCGACAGAGGGTTAGAGGCTCGCCGAAAAATAGTGGGGGCAAGAATTGAATTTGCAATACTCGTTTAATTTCTTGCCATACGCGCTCAATTATAAATATCATTCGTCATAAATATTAAATGTTAGTTGGACTAATATTTAAATTGTTGTTTTAAAATAGTAGGACTATATTCAAACAATTTAATTATAGTTGATTAAATAGTTGGACTATTGTAATCATTATAATAAATAGTACCTAAATCTTTGATTAAATAGTTGGACTATTAAAATCAAGATAAAATTGAAAGATTGACGTTTAAAACATGATCCTAGGGAAAATGTATTTAAATGGTTTAATTTTCAAATTGGGAATAAATTTCAGGATGGTCCTCGAAAAATAATAAGTTACTTTATTTGATAAAATAACATATTATGCCTAAGCCCGGAGTTAAGCAAATAGTAGAGCATAATCTTTGGAAGATTTATGTGATGATAACTTAAGTGCTTAATCCATTATACTTACCGTAGTAGACTCCTTAATTTCTTGATCAGAACTAAGGATTAGATCCTTAAAGTATGATAATGAAATTGAAGGATCTTCAAAGAATCTATCCTTAGAATCTTAGAAGTACTAAAATTGCAATAATAACTCTTGGAGAGTTAATGACTATTCTCAAGGAGACAACGTCAAAATTTGCAATTAGGCAAGTAGCGCAAGGCGCACCTTACTTCGATATTCTAGATGGCCAAGGCTTGGCCAAAGGCTTCTGGAGTGTTGAAACTGGCAAAGGCAAAATCATTATAATCTTCTGGGAAGATAAATGACATATCCCAAAATGTCTGCTAAATGTGGCAAACGGGATCGCGAATGCGTGACTGCCGTTTGAACAAAGCAGACATGAAGGAATTGAAGACGAGCCAGGCTCTGACTTCAAATATGTTTATCAACATTATGTTCACAGCTAGTATTAAAATTAGATTTTAAATACTTAGTGTGGTACATATATGTATTGATGTTCAGAATCTGTTTTGAACAGGATACTGACTTAAATAGAGATTTATCTGCGAATTGTAAACGGGACGAAAGTCGCTGTTTTAATCGTAGATACCTAACTTTAGGAACTACCCTCGGGTGTGTACTTAAATTAGGGAACTGTTAATAATGTAACTAGTTTGACTAGATACATTATCTCTATATCAGTGTTTAACCCGCTGCGGGTGAACCTTTATATTCTAGAACACTAAAGTGTTTTCTTTTATAAAGATGATATTGAGATAAACACATTAGATGTGAATAACAGAATTTATATTTTGAATATAAATAAATCTCAAATGTATAACGTGACAAACAAATAGCTCAAACTGATTTGATCAGAAGAAACTGATGTGGCATTGTTGTCTGGGACACAATTAAACAAGAATCATATATCCGCACTTTTGAAGAGCGGGTACCCCAGGACTGATTTGATTCCATTCAAATAAAGTCTACGAATCTAGTTTATTGGGCAAAGTGCTTAAAACACTATTTACTTGGTAAAAATGTAAATGCCACTGATCTGTTAGCCCTAGTTCATTGTGAAGCAAGTGGGCCCATGTCTAACTAGGCTAGATGTGGATATGAATATTTCGTGACCTTTACGGATGTGGCATCGCGTTATGGTTATGTGTTTCTCTTGAAACACAAATCGGAAACTTTTATAGTTTCGACACGAAATAGACGAACAGATCGGCTAAAGTATTAAACCGTCATGGTAAGACCGTAATGGAAAATACTTAAGCAATAAGTTTCTAATATACTTGAAAGAGTATAATATTCTTTCAATGAGGACTCCTCCCGGAACACGTCAGTTTGACGGTGTATCCGAACTGAGTAACTGAATTATGTCAGACATGATAAAGGTTAATTATGAGTCACTCTGAGCTACCATTTCCTTGAACGGATAAGCTTTAATAGTGCAAGAACTTATTTTGAATAAGGTTCCATAAAAATTTGTTTGACATATATCATATTAGATATGAACAGGAAGGAAACCGGGTTTCACATTCCTGAAAATTTGGGTATGCTAGGCATATGTTTGGATGATACCAAACTATAACCTAAATTGGATAAGTGCCAATTGTAGGTTATCCTAGGGATACCAAAAATATTGTACTTATACAACTCACGAGAGAACAATTAGATTGTTGCTCACCATGCGGTTTTCCTAAGAGGAATACCGATATGCAGTGGTAAGTGGGAGGATAGTAAAACTCGATGAAAATCGGAGTAATACTATTCAAGGCACCGATTCCTAATGGAACACAAATAGTTCATCAATGATGAAACTAATACCATTAATCTTCGTATACACAAGAACCACGTATGTCGGAGAGAGTCGGAAAACAACCTGGGGTATGGGTTTCTGATCTCACCTCATAAAGATGTCAATCTTATTGAGGTATACCAACTGACTACGTATGAGGAAGTGATACAAGGTATCGACTCCCTATTATGACAAAGTGTCATAGATCCGAAATGGATTCCATGTATATCAACAAGTTTGGATACTAGTTGATGTACCACAAGGTATTGTGCCTATTGGTACTTATAAGTCTTCAAGGAAGACATACATGGAAGGCAACATACCAACGTACTAAGCTAGGCTTGTAGCGGAAAGGTATCGTTATCAACATTGTGTTGATTACGATTCAACCTTTTACATGTTGCCACGGTAAATCCATTTGGATAATGCTTGCTTAAGCTGCATGTTTCATTTATGAAATATATCAGCTTTACGAGAAAATCGCTTTCCTGAAAAGGAAACCTTTCGGAGGATGTTTACAACATCCTGTCGGTTTTGTCGTACCATAACAAGCAAACAAGGTTTGTGGGTTATTCGATCCATGTTTGGATTGAAGCAATCATTAGGTTCTTGGAATTGTCGTTTTGATGTAATCATAATAGTTTATGATTTAATTCAAAACGAAAATGATTCTTGTGTATATAAGAGGTTAGTGGGAGCGCACTGACAGTGGCTGTCCTATAAAATAATGATAATATGTCATTTCTTGGAAATGATATTCCCATATAACAATCGGTGAAAGCTTGGCTTTCGAGAAAACTCTCTGAGAAATCGTACATTGAAAAATGTACTCGACCTGGTGTCTCATACGCTTTGAGCATATGGATTCACAATCAGGCCAATCCAAGTGATAGTCACTGGATTGATGTTAGGAACATCCGTTAGTATCTTAGAGACTAAGGATGTTGTCTTAGTTTATGCTTTTGATATTATATGAAACTGCTTAATTTCTGCTAACCATTTTTCGTGATCTATATGATAGATTTGCGATGGCGGCACCATCCACAAATCAGTTTTCGCGTATGCTTGATGTGAACAAACTCAAAGGCGCTGAAAAATTCGCTGACCGGGACTTGGATTTGAGGATTGTCCTCGATTCTGAGAAACTGAGATATGTTCTTGAGGGTCCGTTGCCCCTTGCTGTTGGTGCGGATGCTTCGGAGGAGGAACACCAAGTTTTTGAAACTTGGAAGAATGATGATTTAAGAGTTAAATCATACATCCTTAGTTCACTGTCTCCGGGACTCAAGAAACAGTATTATGGCATGTCAGATGCCTATACAATGATGACTCGATTGAGACAATCATTTGAGAACCAAGAACAAGTGATTGTTCACAAAGTCGCAATGGAACTGTTCCATGCGCGGTTGGATGAGGGGCAAGCTGTTAGCCCGCATGTTCTTCAAATAATCGATTTGATCGATCAATTGAGGCAACATAATCTCATTCTAAATGACATTCTCGGTAGGAGTGTCATTCTTGGTTCTCTCCCAGCTTCATATCGCCAGTTCGTGATGTATTTCAACATGAATGGGACTATCTGTACCTACCATGAGTTACATAGGATGTTGCTCACGGTGGAGGAAGACCTTAAGAATGGAGTACCGACTCGCCCTCCTAGACCCACTTCTCTTTCCGCTTCTTCCCAGGCCTGGCCAAAGGGAAAGAAGAAGAAAGGGAAGAAGAAGAAGGGTTTTGGTCCTCAACCGCAGGCAAAGATAGCTAAGCCCAAAAGGGCTTCTGAAGACAAATGCCATCACTGCAGCAAAATCGGGCACTGGAAAAGGAACTGTCCTGACTACATCACCCAGCTGAGGAGGGAGAGAGCATCTACGTCAGGTACATTTATTTTTCCAGTTATTGATATATCTTTGGCTTGTGAAGCCGTTACATCCAACTGGATTTTAGATTCTGCTTATCCCATTCACATTTGCAATTCGTTGCAGGTGCTGAAGGAAAGTAGGAGGCTGAAGCCCGAAGAGATGCAATTGCGATTCGGGAGTGGAGACTCTTTGGATGCAGTTGCAGTGGGAGTATGCGAGATCTCATTGCCGAATGGGACACTTTTTTTAAATGAATGCCATTTTGTACCAGGATGTTTAGCTAATATTATATCACTTTTTGTATTAGATACAGAAGGCTTTTGATTAATATTAAGAACAATTCTTTATATTTATATGATAGAAATAATATTCAGATCCTTAGTTGTCCAAACTAGCATGGTCATTATACATTGCAAACTTTAAAAGATATTTTAAATACTGGAGTTAATAAACGATGTTTACCTGTAATTAATGATACTGAACTTTGGCATATGCGGCTTTGTCACATAGGCGTTAAACGCCTTACCCAATTGGTTAGGAATGGTTTGATACCAGATCTTACCATTGAATCCTATCCAACTTGTGAATCCTGCATTCAGGGTAAGATGACCAAAGCCCCATTTTCTGGTGTTGGACACCGGGCCACTAACTTACTGGAACTCGTACATTCTGATGTATGTGGTCCACTAAGTCAGACTGCTCACAGTGGTTATTCATACTTCTTTACCTTTACCGATGATCTGTCACTGTACGGTTATGTCTATTTGATGCGACATAAATCGGAAACCTTTGAAAAGTTCAAAGAGTTCCGAAATGAAGTAGAAAAACAAACTGGTCAATATATTAAATGCCTTCGATCTGATCGAGGCGGTGAATATATGAGTGGCGAGTTCATGGATTATATGAAGGAGAATGGGATTCTCGCTCAATATACTCCTCCAGGTACTCCACATCACAATGGAGTGTCTGAGAGGAGAAATCAGACTTTATTGGATATGGTCCGATCAATGTTGAGTTTCACATATTTGCCATATTATTTATGGGGCTACTCTCTTTTAACAGATGCACATCTTTTGAACAAGATTCCTTCAAAAGTTGTTCCTACGACTCCGTATCAGATATGGTTCGGTAGGAGACCAAATCTTAATTACATTAAGGTTTGGGGTTGTCCTGCCTATGTCAGGGTGACTCAGCAAGATAAGCTTTCGCCTCGAGGGCTAAAGTTTAGGTTTGTCGGATATCCTTCGAATACGAGGGGATATCTGTTCTATGATACCGAGCATCGAAATGTGTTCGTAGCTCGCTTCGTAAAATTTCTAGAAGTAGAATTTTTGTCAGAAGGTGGTAATCATAGACAGGTTGAGCTTGATGAAGTCCAACCTGAAAACAACGAACCAACGGAGGAACCTGAAGTTCAAGTAGATGAAGGACCTTCAACACACACTTCGTAGGTCGAAAGGGTATCTAGACCTCCTGAACGCTTGTATTTGATACAAGAAAAGAGTTTGGATGTTCTCTTAGTTGAAGAGACAGATCCTTTCACCTATAGAGAATCGATGTTGGACATCGACTCCGTGAAATGGCAATGTGCCATGAAATCCTAAATAGACTCAATGCATGAGAATCAAGTTTGGGACTTGGTTCCGCTTCCCGAAGGAATTGTTCCTATTGGTTGTAAATGGATTTACAAAAGGAAGCAAGGGCCTGACGGTAAGGTTGAGACTTACAAGGCCCGACTAGTAGTAAAAGGTTACACGCAGCGACCTGGCATCGACTACGATGAAACTTTTTCGCCGGTAGCAATGCTTAAGTCTATTCGGATTTTGCTTTCTATAGCTGCGTATCATGACTACGAGATTTGGCAAATGGATGTCAAAACGGCTTTTCTAAATGGATTTCTTGATGAAGAAATCTATATGGAACACCGGAAGGTTTTGCATCTAGCGAAAACTCGGGCATGGTATGTAAGCTTAAGAAGTCCATTTATGGACTTAAACAAGCTTCACGAAGTTGGAATCTTCGATTCGACGAGATTATTAGATCGTCTGGTTTTATCAAGAATTCGGAAGAATCCTGTGTGTATCAGAAGGCCAGTGGGAGCATAGTCGTATTTTTAGTCCTATATGTTGATGACATCCTAATCATTGGGAATGATTTAGGTATGTTACAAGGCGTAAAAGCGTACCTCTGTAAGAATTTCTCCATGAAGGACCTGGGAGAAGCTTCCTATGTTTTAGGATAAAACTCTATAGAGATAGACAAAGGAGGCTGATTGGGTTATCCCAATCAACGTACATAGATAAGATCTTAGAACGGTATAGTTTTGGTAACTGTAAGACAGCAAACATACCGTTCAGACATGGGATTCATCTTTCTAAGAAGATGAGTCCACAAACAGAAGATGAGAAGGTTAGAATGGCTAACCAACCTTATGCTTCGTGTTTGGGTAGCATAATGTATGCCATGTTATGTACGAGGCATGATATCAGTTTCGCTGTTAGCGTAACTAGTCGATATCAGTCCAATCCAGGTAATGACCATTGGATGGCCATTAAACATATCCTCAAGTATCTTAAAGGTACAAAGGATAAGTTAATAATTTATGGAGGAAACGAACTGCAAGTTATCGGGTATACGGATTCTGATTTCCAATCGGATCCCGATGATAGAAAGTCTACATTTGGATTCGTATTTACCTTTAACGGAGGTGCAGTTTATTGGAAGAGTTCCAAACAGGGATCGACAACAGATTCCACCACTGAGACGAAATATATTACAGCTTCTGAAGCTGCAAAAGAGGTTGTGTGGATAAAGAACTTTATCACAGAATCAGGAGTTGTCCCAAGTATCGAGAATGCAATTCTGTTATACTGTGATAATACTGGAGCCATTGCGCAAGCAAAGGAACCAAGGGCGCATCAAAAGTCAAAGCATGTGGAACGCAAGTACCACATCATTCGAGAGATTGTGTCGCTAGGGGATATTGTAGTGTGCAAGGTACCGAGTGAAGATAATGTAGCAGACCCGCTGACGAAGGCCATACCTCCGAAGTTGTTTGATAAACACGTGGAGTCGATGGGTATTAGATACAATCGTTATTGGCACTAGAGCAAGTGGGAGATTTTGTTGGGGTTGGTGCTCAGAGCGCCAATTCCCGGTTGTATTTCTTTTGAATACTTCTGTAAAACATTATTATTATGAATAATATATGCAATTTCTATAATATAATGTATCTTTTAATATGGTAAAGACGTAATGACCTTAGAATGACTAGTCATGGTACAGTTGTAAAAGCGTCGCAACTGACATTGAGTTGTATCATGACGTTGTCATTCTCAGACAGTTCCTGGTCAAGGTTTACACGACTTGGTCAGTAAAGTAAACCCGTTGAGACTGGTACATGTCGTATACTGGAATATATGATTCCAATGGTTTCTCAATAAACCATAAGTCTTGGAGACTAGTATAGACGTGTAGGTGTTTATAGCGGATAAACACTGAACGACTCACCGAAGATTCTTAATGGATGGTACACCAACGTCAATAAGAATCTTCTCGGGTTGAGTAGCACTTGTGATTCTTAGACTTGAGATGCCATTATGGGCATATGATACATCTTCTACACTTAGATGGCAGTCACGTCACCGTTCTATTTGGATCAGACCTCCGCCTGTTCGTTGGGTGTAGATAGATCCTCATGGTGTCCTATGTGTGTCAAGATAAGATCCGTCAGTTCTGTGTATCAGAGCATATGTAGTCCACATGATTAGCAATCAGATAAAACCATGGGCCCGTGGTACAGTTTAGAAACTAGTTCTAAACATTCTTTTTGAGATTGCTAATAGAATAGTCGACTGGAAATCCCCATAGAGATTTGACGTTTACATCTATATCTATGGGATATATCCGGATACCTTTGACGGAGGAATTATACATTTGCCATGACCTCGACCTGTATGATTCAGTGAGTTTATCCGTAATCGTCATAATTTACGGGTGGATAAATTATGGACACGAAATTGGATTTCGTGACAGATATACCTGAATCTAGAGAGTCTCAATAATGAAATATACTCGTAGAGCACTAGAGCAACATTTGTAAATAATATTGATTATTTATAAAGTCGTTTAAAGGTTAAACGCAAGATACATGCTAAAGGGACCCGATAGTCATTTGCTTAATTATTGTGTATTTACATTTAATACTTGATTAATTTAAATACACATTAATTAATAGTCAAATTGAGATATTTGACTAATATCCTAAATGAATATATATATTTGATATTTAATGTAAATATTATATATATATTTAATATATTTATATTTAATTAATTAATTAATTGTTAAATGATTAAATTAATTAAAATATAAATATCTTAACATTTGGATATTTGGATTAAATGATTTAGTTGCCTTTGTTGACTTAATTAAAATATCTATAAAGTGTTATTAGATATTTAAATCAAGTTGATCAAATTAAAACCAAATGAAATTGAAATTAATATTTCTTGTTTTTGCTATAGCCAAATTCAGCCAAGGTGTTTTGGTAACAAGTATATATTGTTTTATTTTTCATTTGGTAGATAACCTAATACACTTTAACCTAAACTCCATTAAAAAGAAAACAAGAGAAGCTTGAGAGGAAGAAAGGAAAAGTAAAGAAAAGCTTGGATTTTAGTAAGTTTTCTTAACTTGCTATTAGAGAGGAAATTGTTCCTTATGTTCTAGGCTACATCTTGTGATTTTCTTATGCTATTCTTTTCTTTATTCTTTGTGTTTTTGGTGAATATAAATTTGATGAAAGTGTTGAGCATGTATGATGATGGAAGCTTGTGACTAGTGTAGTTATAAGTATTCTTATATGGTTTTGGAAACTTTGTTGCTAATCTAGAGTTGTTGAACCACTCTTAAATGACCTAGATTGATCTATAGTTGTTTCATTGTGTTGAGACTTTAATTGGATGGAAGAAACATGATTGAAGTAATTGATTTAACCAATTTGGTTTAATTTGTCCAATTTGAAGAAATTGAAATTAGGTTTTAAGACCATTTCCAAATTTGGGGATTTTCATTTATGTTGTGTATAAGGATGTGTATATGATGCATATAAAGTTTCATGTTGATTGGATTACATCTTGATGTGTTTTGAAGCATGAAATCACAAAATGCACAAACCCCCCCCCCCCCTTTGTGAGGCTCACAGCCAATGAGTCAAATTTGGGGATTTTTGTTGCTCTTGGTGTTTTGATGTTTTAAACATGCTAAGTTCATCTTAGAAATGATTTAGAATCTTTCAAAATTGATTTGATCAATTTCGGACTAAAATGAACAAAATACCAAATGTAAGGGCAATTCGGTAAATTCACTTAAATATGATTTATTGAATTTTAATTTCATAATTTGATTTTTGGGTAATTAAATAAATATGTTTATTTAATTAATTCGAGAAAAAATTTTGAAATCCGAAAATTTGATTTTCCACCGTTTCCGCTGCATTACCGGATTTAGCCCCTAAAACCCCTACACTTCTATCATTTATACATCTAGGTGATATAATCACAAATGATAAGAGTGCAATCTCCTTTGTCACATAGTTAATTTGTACAACAACACCATGATCTGTACAAATAGTGACGCTATGGGTCATAATTGTCCAACAGAGCCTTCGCCTTGCCCTTATTTTTCTTTGGGGCTCGTGGCTTCAGGTCCATACTCGTAAGCATGAATGAGGTTTTAAGCTCCGGTTTCAAGTCATTCTCTGCTTGTGCAATTCTGCTAAAGTAGCTTCTTTATTAGACAGATGAAACTGCATAATAAAGTTAGAGAAGTCTTTTGGTAAAGACTGAAGAATTAGATCGTGACCTATCTCATGATCCATGATGAACCCGAGGTTGGAAAATTTTTCAATGTGGCCAATCATCTTAAGCACATGTCCACTAATAGATCCTTCCTTATACCTTGTTTGGAATAAGGCACATGACACTTGGAATCTCACGGTATGAACGGAAGTTGCATATAACTCCTTCAAGTGAAAGATGATGGTTTGAGCATCTATATCTTCGTGAACTTTCTGAAATTCGTCCGACATAGAGCCAAGCATTATGTAAACTGCTTGCTCATCATCATCGACGTGTTTCTTCTAAGCATCAAATGTATTTTGGTCAGCATCTTCTGCGGGTTAGGGGGAAATGGTCTTTCAAGAACATAGAAAATATTTTCTTGTCGTAAGACAATTTTAATGTTTCTAAACCAGTCGTTGTAGTTTTCCCATTTGAGCTTATGCTCATTAAGGATGGAACGAAGTGATACTCTGTTTTCCATTTGAATGTTTGTGAAATATTTTAACCCACCTGTTAAGAGAGAATGTTAAAATTAGGAATATATTTTCATTAATGTTTCATAATAACATGGGCTTTTAATATTATGAAGTTGCTTCCACTCAATTGTTTTAAAATTTTAAGCAAATCGCATCAACCCCAATATGATGGATTTATTATGGGTAAGGATCCCATTATCATCATTTCATAACTCCGACTAGGGCCGATTGTTATAAAATACGATAATTAGGTAGGTTCCCAACCAATTTATGATATAAATCATAATTCCTTGATCATTGGGTTGGGCAATCAAACATGCCATAACTTATGCTAGTCCTCGTGGACACCCAATCTTTGCCACTAAGTTATAAGACCACGCCTAAGGGTCGCTGCGTCTTATGACTTAGAAAAGTCAAACCATTGTCAATAGTACGATTTAGGGACAAATTGGTATTGGTCAGTCTGGTAAAGCCTAGTCCTGCTAATACGGTTTAAGCCCTTTGGGTCTATACTTTACAATGGGAGGCAAATTTTAGACTTAAATTATTATTGAGGATTTTAGCAAGTTTAAGTGAATAACTGTCAAATGGATTCCTCCATTGAAAATTCCCCAGAGGGAGGGTGGAGCGAACTCTCTTAAATACCCTTACCTCTTAGGCTCTTATTGCCTTGGTGACAGGAATAAACAATAGATCCTTCAAATTAGTCCAACACTTTAAATATGCTTTAAGGTAAATTGAGTAAATGATTATCTAGATGTCTTCACAGTTTTTCCTTTTGGCTATAAAAAGGTAGTGAGTGAAGGAATACACCAAATAATTATCTAACTCTAATAATACATTTGGTTAAATTAACTTTAGTTTGGAAAGTTTTATTAACGCCTTGGTCCCACCCCACTTGTATCTTTTATAATGTCTTTTATTATAAACAAGTGATTTATATTTATTAGCCTTAAAGGTAATAAATCTCTAAGTTCATCACGGAATAATTACTTAGCTAAAGGATAAGCAATACACTCTCTATTTCTTAGAAAGTCTCTAGATGCTTGCACCCTAAAATAATCATGCCAATTCTAATCATACATAGAATCATCAAGCATATGAGTTTTAATATATTGGAATTTTTTTAGGCATTAAATAACTTTGATTAATATTTAATTATGATATTGCATTTTATTTTATTCAAATAATTTTACTATTCACATTTTTCTACAGACGCGAGAACGTTAAATGCAATTTCACAATTCAAATCTTAACCAAATCATGTAAAACTTATACTTAAAATTAAGTTCAGGGTGTTAGATTTCCAACGAACTTTTAAATACCCAATTTCGAGTTCAAATGAGTGAGAACTAATCAAAACAAAAATGGCGCTCTGATACCACTGTTGGGAAACGGCCGCGAGTGCGCAGCGGAAAAATAAATATTATTAAAATTATGATGCCGCTTTCCCTTTGCCCAAGACCCATTTGTTTTAATTATTCTACAAGCCTACGCATGTTACTATATATTCTAAGCATAAAACTCATAAAAAATGCAAAGAACATAAACCTAAACATGCTAACTATCATAAGAACTCTAATTAAAATAAGAAAGAAAAAAGACTTACTTGAACCGTAGACTCCTCCAGTCCTCCCTCCAATCTACACGCTTTTCTCGAACTCAGCAAGCTCTTCCACGTTCCAAAGAGCCACCCAAGTGTGTGGCCTCCAAAGATGCACACACCAAAGCCAAAACTCAACGGCAAGACTACGCCTTGAGTGCATGGGTATTTTGCCCTTGGTGCTAGCCTAGGCAAATACCTCAAAACTTTTAACTCGAGGTTCCTCTAGTCAATTAGACTTAAGGATCCTTAAAATCAGTGCCTTACTCTTAAACTTTAGAGTTGCTCACTTATATAAACCCAAGATATGACAGGTTTGGTGCAAAATTTTGTAAGGAATTCATTGGGTTTATATAGGTGCTCCAAAGACAACAAAATAATTAAGAATCCGATGTGGGATAAAAAATAATTTAATCTTAGCCATTGGATCTTAATTTAGTGGTTTAATGAGATTATAAAACCCTAATAAGAGTTTGGGCCGAATTGGAATTCAAAACAAATAACAAATAAAAAAAAATTACTATTCACATTACAATTCATTTTTTTATTTATTTATTTATTCATTCCAATTCCCAATGTGTCTATATCGTCATTCACCAATCCCTAAGCCACTATGGAACCTCATAAATGATCTATTCAATAATTAAACACATTGAACCATTTATGAATATTTCCTACAGCAATCATATATGTTGTTAAATTTGTACTGTGCACTGTTAACCATTGATTTCGACTTTGTTGTGTGTGACCTTTTGGGTTCCCTTCAAGTTGGACATGAAATGAATCGTGATAATTTAATCGAACATAAATTATCCTCCGATCAGATGGGCGTTTGATTTCAATGACCAAGGTTGACATATAGCAACATGCCAAGGCCCCCAAATGAGAAGGAAAGATATATACCCATTCTGTATGCGATTTACATATGATACGGTCCCTCGCCTCACTGTATCTCCACCGTTTGACCTAGTGTATGGAAAGTGTCTACCCATATAGTCAAAGGTATGATGTTGATAGTGTCATGAATTGTGCTAACCCAAGAATCTCACATGATTCTTCCGCTGCGGCCACAGTCTCAAGTACTGATCACAAATATCAACCTGCGAACTGGAATACTACTCTTATAAGAAAATATTATCCGAGAGAGTGGCGATTCTCTGTTGTATCTTTACAAACTTCATGTGTTTCAACAAATGACCCAATCATACCCTTATGACCGGATCTTTTGAACCGGGGAAGGAGAATGTCAAAGTCATTTGATCCACACATAAGATTGTAAAGACCTTAAGTCTAAGGACTAGTCATACAATCGATACATGAAATTTCTCACAGACACATGGGATAAACACTCCATGTGAAAACTTTTAGCGGTCAGTTCGATGGACACGAGAAACTCATGAGTCCATGCGATACACCAAACGGACGGATCTCCGCTAGTAGCGTATGAGATCGGCTATCCCACTTAAGGGCGGATCATATCATATGCTAGTCTCTCCGCTTTGTGAACGCCCAGATTATTCACAGAACTATGACTATGAACATCTAAGAGTAATGATTCTCATAAGGCGTGGAAGCCATCATCTTATTACTCCAAGGGATTTATTACAGTGTTTGATGATTCATATAAGTTATGTAAGACACGTATAATAAAGATTGCCATTTTATTAATTAATGAAAATAATACAAATACATGTACATATAGCCCATCCACAAGTTGGGTATATGGCATATCCCTAACAGCTTCTATAGGACACATAACTATGGTTCGTATGTGGGCTTACAAGGGTATGGATAAGGCTTTCATCGGCGAAGAGTTGCACAATACTAGGTCTTCTCACTCAAGGGTTTGAGCGACCAAGTGTGCACGCCCTTTTTTATACCTTAGGGTACGTGCTAACGAGTGATGGTTATCGTCACATAACGATCCGTCGCCTTGAGTGAAAGCGACTTCACGATACATGACACCATCGGGGGTAAGAAGGGTATGAAAAATATATGAGACTTGGTTAACCAAAGCCAAAGCCACAGACACTACAAGGCATTATTTCGAGGCCGATTCTCTATCCCCAATGGAGTCACCATTTGTAGGAGCGAAGCGGGGTTTACCGCTATGCCTATGATGTTCGGCGACCACGACACTGTTGGGCTCGCAGCCTGTAGAGAGTACGGATTAGCCCACGGGGGACTAAATCAAAGAATAACGGAGTCGCCACCCAGCGTGAACTGGGAAAGATTTAAGGCCGCACTCACTATTTGCAAGGGAAGACCTCAAACCGTTGGGTTCGGAATGGTCCCTTACTTATGCTAGTATAATGGATGGGTTCACACAATGGTATAGCCAAGTCTTAATGCAATTCATGCATAAAAGCGAATAAAAATGTAATAACATACCCAACCAAAATAATGATCACAATAACGTATATCCAAAAGCACATTAAATTAAGAAATACTAGATGCGATAACGAAAATTATAATAAACAATCAAAAGCAGGAAAAGCGTCAATAAATAAATAGCAAATAAAAAGGGGGGTTAATCACGCATATATGAATATTTCCCGAGTGGCACGTGGAGTTGTATACCAAGTACAGACCGCACTACCGTCCATTCGGATTCGGCTACCGAATTTACGTCTGGGTTTCCATCCGATATACCGCAAGGGATAATAACATACGTAATCATCAATGCAATGTAAACGGACATAAAAAATAGACATGAAAACATATAACAATACATATACGTATAATAATCAACCTGAACAAAAAATAAACAAAATAAAGGTGAAATAATAAAACAACAATAAAAGTGAATAAATAGATAAATAACAAAATGCCAAAGAAAGAAAAAATGTGACCAGAAATTTGGCCGTCTTTGATGTAGGACTTTGCATACCCGGCTGGACATATTTCATGTCCAGCCAGGCACGCAGCGTTGGGGACTATAAAAATAAAGATGGTAAGGGTGCCCTCAGGTCTTACCTTTTGAGTTACTTTCTCGGAAGTTCGTTAGGCCGTCACCGGAAGGATCAATGGTTCGCTATTTCTGGTTGCTGGTTTGCTGTTTCTGCTTGCTGTTTTGCTGTTTTATGATTGTTGTTTTGCTGTTTCTGGTTGCTGTTTTGCTATTTTCTGGTTGCTGTTTTGCTATTTTCTGGTTGCTATTTTGCTGTTTCTGGTTGTTGTTTCACGATTTTTTGGCTCTGTTTTGGCGCTGTTTCTGGTTGTTTTTTATAGGATTGCAACTCAAATCCCACAAAAAAATCAAAATTGCCGAGAAGGGCCTAAAGGTTTCCAACTTGTGCATTTTGGTCCAATCTTGTTCAAAACAAGTCAAGATGAAATCCAATCATCACCAAACTTGATATACATCATATATACATCAATACACATCACATAAATGAAAAGCCCAAAATTTAGAAAAGGTATAAACCCTAATTTTTCAAATTAAACAAATTAAACCAAATTAAACAAATCTAATATTTCAATCAAGTCTATACCACACCAAACAAGTCTCACCACTTTTAAATAACTCTAGAACAATTCTAGGTCATCAATGAGTGGCCTAACAACTCTAGAATGGCAACTAGTTCATCAAATGATCAAAAGAATGTTTACTAACACCTTAGAAGCTTTCTTTCAACACCATACATGCATTCACCCATTATCAAAACTTCCAACACTCAAAAACATAAACAAGAAAGAGTAGAAAAACTTAAGAACAAGCTATGTTATAGCCTAGAACAAAAGGAACAAATTTCCCTCTAATAGAAAGGTGGAAAAACTTACTAAATCCAAGCTTTTCCTTAGATTTTCTTCTTTGTTCTTCACTTTTTCTCTCAACCTTCTTATGTTTTATTTTGGAGGCTTGAACTAGCTTAAACTTATGAAAAACATAACACTTTATATATGGGAGTGTGTTGGCCGAATTTATCAAGAAATAAAGGAAAAAGGATATTTTTAATTTTAAACAATTTAAATAAATATCTTAGGTAGTCAAAACAATTATCACAACTTTTTCCTTTACTTTAAAGTCAACAATTTACACTTGTAATCATTTCATAAATAAATATCATCATAGATATCATTTTTTTTTAATTTTTTTAAATTAATTTAACAATTAAATATTAATTAATTAATTATAAATATCTAAATATATGTATTATATTTACTTTAAATATCTCAAATACATATATTAATGATATATGTCAAATATATTTATTTGACAATTTATTAATGTGTATTTAATAATATCATATATTAAATATAAATACACATTAATTAGGAAATACTGTTCGGCCCCTATTGCATGTATTTTTCGTTTAACGTTTAAACGATTTATAAATAATCACAATTATTCATAAAAGTTGCCATAGTGCTCTACGAGTATATTTCATTAGTGAGACTCACTAGATCCAGGTATATCCGTCACAAAATCCAATTTCGTGTCCATAATTTACCCACCCGTAAATTAGGGGTGAGCAAAACCGATTTTGATTCCGGTTCCGCATGGAACCGGAACCTACCCGGAAAATATCGGTTCCTAACTAAGTGGAACCGGAACTGGAACCTACCCAATTAAATAGGGTACCCTATTATTCGGTTCCAATTAGGTTCTGGTCCGGTTCCGGTCCGGTTCTCAATTACACTATTTATATAACATTGTCATTTGTATATAATTACCTTTTTCTGGCATTGTTACAGTTCATGAAGAAGAAGCTCATTATGCTTCATGACTGTTGCCTTATCTGCCATTGCTATACTAAATATCTTTTCTTGTTTCTTATTTAATTAATTAATAATTTTACTTATTTATCTTTATGTTGGCTTTCTTTATCTCTTTTTCTGAAACTGTTTCCAACTTTACATACAGATTTGCTAACTAGTAGAAATTACGTAAATGACTAAACTGTGTCAGGTTCAGTGTGTATATATATGAAGAGTAGCCTCCAGACCTTAAATGACTAAGCAAATAATATTTTATTAAAATTTATATTATGATTCTTAATTTACTTAAATGGGGATATTATTATCTCTTTTGTTTTTAAATTTTCAGGAAAAGTGATTAATTTTGTAAACCAGTGGCTGATTTTGGAAATGGTTGCTGCGGGTATTAAAATTGGGTATTCAATCCAGTTCTCAAATACGATTCTGATTTCAATCTATGGTCCGGTTCCGGTTCTGATTATTCTGGAACCGAAACCGGACCGGTTACAATCGGTTTCTTATAGTTGGAACTGGAACCGGACCGGTTACAACCGGTTCCGGTTCCAAACTCAGATTTCTGGTACGGTTCCAACCGGTTCCGGGTAGACCCAGAACAGATGCTCACCCCTACCGTAAATTATGACGACCACGAATAAACTAGCTGAATCATACAGGTCGAGGTCATTGCATACATATAATCCCTCCGTCACAGGTATCCGGATAATCCCAGAGATATAGATGTAAACTTCAAATCTCTATAGGTATTATCCATTTGATGATTCTTTTAGCAATCTATAAATAACATTCGGAACTCACTTTCGAAGTATACTATGGCCATAGATTTCACTGATTGCTAATCACATATGGACTACCTATGCTCTGTACACAGAACTGACGGATCCTATCTTGACACACACGAGATATCCTGAGGATCGGTCCACACCTAACAAATAGGCAGAGGTCTGATCTAAATAGATAAGTGACGTGACTATCATCTAAGTGTGGAGGATGTCTCATACATCCACAATGGTATCTCAAGTCGAATGACCACTATGCTACTCAACCCGAGAAGATTCTTATTGACGTTAGTGTACCATCCATTAAGAATCTTCGGTGAGTAGTTCAGTGTTTATCCACTATAAACACCTACACGTCTATATGAGTCTCCCCAGACTCATGGTTCATTGGGATAAACCATCGGAATAAGTCTCGATATACGACATATACTGGTCTCAACGGATTTGACTAACCGACCCGTGTTAGTAAATCTTGACCAGGAACTGTATTTGATAATATACATTTAGCAGTGACACTTCCCAATGTCAATTACAAACTAACTTTGTAACTGTGTACTGCATTATTTAGTATCGGGCCTTTGTCTAATATATACATATCTCTAAACCATATTTAGTTTTAATCTAATCGTAATCAGATCGAATACGTATATAAAAACAAGAGGTGCAACCATAAATAAGTAATATTATGGAAAAAGGAATTGATTGTATTCATGAATCATACATAAATACGATGAGGATTGGCGCTCTGAGCACCAACTCCAACTATTTTTTGGCGTTGTTTTGGTTATTTTTGGGAGCTGTTTTGGTTGTTTTCTTGGTGGTCCTGGCTGGTTGTTTTTTTGTGGTTTTTTTTTAATTTTTTCTTCGGTGATTTGGTGTTGTTTTTTTTCCGTGATTTGGTGTTGTTTTTTGGTGATTTGACTGGCTTCTTTTCTCGGTGATGGCTCTTTTTTTGTGTCTAGGATTTTTCTCTCTTTTCTTTGTTTGACCAAGCCGGTCACTCCTAGGGTTTTTTCTTTAAGTTGTCGTCCAAGAGCAGAAGAAAAAAGTCTTCCATTTGATGATGATTGGTCCCTTTTTTTTATAATGATTTGAAGGGATCTCCAAATAGGGAAACAAATCATGTTGATTTGGGGAATATATCATCAAATTATTTTGGGAATACAATCTCATAAATTTGGTGATGAGGAGATCTCAAATCTTGTTAAATTGGTAAGGATGAGATCCCAAAATCTCATTGAATTGGAAAGTGTTGATGCTCTCATAACTAAGGGGATTTTATCATACTTGGAAGATCATGGGCCGATTGTGTGGGGTTTTGGACCATGTGGATGGGCTGAAAGGCCATGGCTAAGGTTTGGGCTTGTCCGAGGCTAAGGTTTGAAGCAGAGGCTGACTGAGCGAAACTGAGGCTGGCTAGTGAGTTCGAATCCGATGAGGTGCTAATTTTGGAGGTTTTCCTTCCTTCCGGCATTCATTTTTCGCAACTTCCACAACTTTTCAGGTAGTGCCTCCATATGAGGCCCATCATCGGGCTCATGCAAAAATTCAATGTCTACAAAGTGCCATACACATACATTTATCAATTTATTGACAGTTAAATAACCTTTAAGCTTATCTACATTGCCAAAAACATAACCATTAACTTAACATTAAACCTTCTCCTAATGCACATAAGAGTTGGCCAATGCCTATTTCAAACTCATGAAATGGAAATAAAATCAAGGCATAATCCAACATAAGACGATAATTTAATTATACTTATTAGGTTTAAGAACAACTCCAAAATACAACAACCATGTTTTCCCCACCATCTCAACCATTACTAATCTAGGCCAAATTCAGGCAAACTTAGTACACTACCAATGACATAACATCACATGCATAATTTTTAACACTATTAAAACATAAAATCAGCCCTCTAATCCTCTTTACTTCGGCCATTAGGGTCAAATACATAACATGTTAAATTCATCATTTTTGTATCTAATGTGTATATATATATGATACATTTTATATCAAATTAAATTTTGACACATATCAATAAATAGTTCTTTAATTATTAAAAGTTAATTAAATTAAAATTTATTTATTATAGAATATATTATGGAATATTCTTTAATAACTTTTAATTAGTATGCTTTATACATGGCAAAATTATGATAATATATTAGAATAATATTTGGCTTAATTTTGACCAAGCATTTTAATTATCAAAATAACCAAACTACATATCCCTTATATAAATCTTAGAATTCGACCAAGGCTAAGACAATAAAGAAAAAATATTTTCTCATTTTAGGTTTAGGCTTTAAGCTTGAAAGGGTTTAAGATAGAAAAAATTAAGGCTTTTAATTAGGTTGATTCAAGTATCAAATACATGGATTACATAAGAGTTGGGATGGGTAGGTGAGGCGAATCTTAGGGCGATTTGGAGATCTTCACAGAGCTTCCTGAAGCCTTTGCTATCGAACTATTTTCCGTTATCGGTGATGACGGCCCGAGGAATTCCGAACCTGCAGATAATTTTCTTCTTCAAGAACTCCGTAGCTTTCTTCTCTGTGATTGTGGATAGGGGTTCGGCCTCCACCCATTTGGTGAAATAATCTATGGCAACAATGGCGTATTTCGCTTTCCCTCACCCTTTCGGCATCCGTCCGATGAAATCTAGTCCCCACTGGGCGAACAGCCAAGGGCTGGATAGGGTAGTCAACTACTCTGCGGGCTGGTGGTGAATATTGGCATTCCTCTAGCATCCTTCACATTTCCGGGCCACCCTCATACCGTCCTGATGCATGGTTGGCCAGTAGAACCATTGCCTTAAAGCTTTAAAGCCAATCGATTGTCCTCCGGCGTGACTCCCACATATTCCCGCATGAATTTCTCTGAGCACATAGTTAGCTTCTTCTTCTGCCAAGCATCTTAGGAGGGGTAAAGGATAGCCCCTTCGGTATAGCACTCCTTCGATTAGGGAAAACTTAGTGCTTTTAAATTTCAACTTCTTGGCTTCTTTCTTATCTTCGGGCATCTCCCCAGTCTCCAAGTATCTCCTGATTGGTTGCATCCATGAAGGTTCGCTTTCCATATCCAACTCTGCTACTTCGAGCTCTCCCACGTTTTTTTCTCGGAGGCAGATTAGAGGGACTATTCTAGGATTTTCCGACCTGATTGAAGATGTGAGTCGTGCTAAAGAGTCTGCCTCACAGTTGTTTTCCCTGCTGATTTGTTCAAAATGCACATTCCTCATTTTTCCCACCAACTTTTTTACCTCGGATAAATAAGCTATCATACTCGGCTCCCTGGCTTGGAACTCTCCCTTCAGCTGCTGAACGGCCAGCTGGGAGTCATTTCTCATAACTACGTCGTGAACACCCATCATTGTACATAACCTTAAACCGGCTAAAATTGCCTCATACTCTGCCTCATTGTTGTGGCCTCGAAGGCGAATCTCAAGGCGAACAATACTTTTTCACCTTTACCATTTTTCAATACGATTCCGGCCTCGTTACCTTGTGAGCTAGCAGATCCGTCTACTGACATCTCCCATTTGTCTTCCCCACGGTCAAAATTTGGGGTTCTGTGAATTCAGCAACAAAGTCTGCCAGAGCCTGCCCTTTTACCGCTGCCCTTGGGAGGTAAGAAATGTCGTGTTCACTCAACTCTACCGACCATTTCATTAACCTGCCCGAGTCCTCTGGTTTCTGCAGAATCTGCCTCAGAGGATAATCGGTGTAAACCCCAATAGGATGTGCCTGGAAGTAAGGTCGTAATTTCTGGGCCGCAGTGATTAATGACAAGACGACCAGCTCATGTGCTGGATATCTGGTCTCAGCATCTAATAAAGCTTTACTAACATAATACACTGGAATTTGGACTTTATCGGCCTCTTGCACCAATACTGAACTCACTGCATGCTCCGAAACAGCTAAATATAAGTATAAGGTCTCACCTAGGGACGGCTTTGCTAGAAGTGGGGGCTGCGTCAGGTATTTTTTTAACTGCAGGAAGGCCTCCTCGCATTCTGGCGTCCAGTTGACTTCCTTTTTTGCCTTATTGACGACTTTGAAGAATGGGTGGCACTTGTCGGTTGCTCGGGAAATAAATCGATTGAGCGCGGCCACCCTACCGGTCAGGCTTTGCACTTCTTTTATCGTCCTGGGAGATTTTAAGTCCAGTATGACTTGGATTTTCTGCGGGTTTGCTTCTATGCCTCGGGAGCTTACCATATACCCCAAAAACTTTCCCGATGCCACTCCGAAAGCACACTTCTCCGGGTTGAGTTTTAAATTATGCTTCCTCAGCAATTCAAAGGTTTTCTTCAGATCGGCCACATGAAACCTTGGCTCCTTAGACCTTGTTATCATATCATCAACATATACCAGCATCGATGTGCCGATGAGTGGCTTGAAAATCTTGTTCACCAGCCTCTGAAAGGTTGCCCCCGTATTTTTCAATCCGAAGGGCATTACGTTATAACAGTAAAGCCAGGTCGTCTTCTCCTCGTCCTCAGGATGCATCTTGACCTGGTTATATCCCGAGAAGGCATCCATAAAGCTTAGCAGTCCCTGGCAGGCCGTCAAATCCACCAACTGATCTATGTTTGGTAGTGGGAAGCTGTCTTTCAGGCACGCTTTGTTGAGGTCGGTGAAATCCACGCACATCATCCACTTTCCATTGGATTTCTTTACTAATACCACATTCGATACCAACTCCGGGTATTTCACTTCTTTGATAAAACCGGCTTTCAAAGTTTTTTCTACCTCGGCAGCCATTGCCCTGCACCGTTCCTGGTTTAAGGTTCTTCTTTTTTGCTTGACCGGTTTGTGTGATGGGTTTACTTCCAAATGATGATTGATAAATTTCGGATCAATCCCGGGCATATCATCGTGCCCCCATGTAAAGATGTCTGGGTACTCCTTTAGACACTTCAGCAGGTCCTGTTTCAAGACCTCGTCTAAGTCTCCCCATATTTTTACACTCTTCCCAGGTCCGAAAAGTTCTATCACTTCTAATTCTTCGACTGCCCCTAGCCGCACAACTTTCTTTGGCCGAGGACCCGGTGTTGGACAATTATGACCCATAGCGTCACTATTTGTACAGATCACGGTGTTGTTGTACAAATTAACTATGTGACAAAGGAGATTACTCTCTTATCATTTGTGATTAGATCACCTAGATGTATAAATGATAAGAGGTCCCTATGATTTGTTCCTGGACGGAGAATGATATGAGACAGTATCAGTCCACGAAGGATAAATCATGAAATATCCATAGTTAGAGTATTATCGAGATTGGACATCGATAAATATGTAAAAGACTAGTATTACACTTGTGCGCGTTGTGAGGGCACAATGACATAGTTCTCATATATTTGGGTATAGGATACTCATGCAAGTGTAATAGGAGGTTGTGTTTTACCGACGGTACGGGAAACAGCTTCGCTCTGGATAGACCCCCTCGGAATTCCATTGGTAGTATGACTATGTGTCTATGGAAGTCCGAAATCAGGGTAGGTGTATTTGGTCTTAACCTGAGACTTGCACTGCTAATACATGCGACAATCAATATACTTTGGTTGCGGTCGTCCAGGGCTTTAACAGGTTCTGTGTACGCCTATGCTGGGTATATTGAGAATCGTAGTGTGTTGGGTGTGATGTCAAGACGGAAGTATCACTCCAGTCATAGTGGAGATGATGGTCACGTAGGATACGGGACTGGTTCTCTTAAATGCTGCAGCTATCGGGATATTATGACAAGGTCATGTATATCCGATTATAGAGACTAGTCACCAGACATCCGACATGTGCTTCGTACGGGGCAGACACAATTCCAGCCGCAGGCCTAGCACGTGATCATCCGATACTGGATCGACATACACAATATTATGTATACTACGTCTGATATAGATCGTTTATTCCTGTAAGCATATTTCTGGAGAATTGGGTAGGCATGGCGCTTTGCTAGAAGCCAACATTGTCTTGTAAATCGGTATAAACGTAGTACTAGGTACTTACGTGTTCGGATAGTCCGACGACCGGATTTACTGCCAACATATCCGGGGATCTCATGGGTCGCTTCCCAAAGATTCACCGATGATGTATGACTCACACTTTTATTAATCGGGGATTAATTAGACGAGATAGAAAATTAATTTGGGATTAATTACAGAGATATTTTATCTGGGATAAAATATCAATAAGAGAGAGAAAATGATTAATTTAGAATTAATCGATTAATTAATATATTCGATATATTAAACGAAATTAGATTTCGACGCGGAATTAAAATTAGATTTTAATTCGGGCGAACGAATTAATTTAGAATTAATTTGTTAGCGACGTGAATAGTGATTTCGCTAGGCGTAATCATTTAATTACGTCGCAACGGAAAATTCGTCAATTTGGAATTAGCGAACCCGAGCCCGGGATTGTTTGCGAGGGCATTCGCATTTCGAATTCGAGTGTCGCACGTAAGTCAAATCAAGTGTCAAATTATTAGTCACATCAAGCGTCAAATCAAATGTCACTTTGAGTGATGTGACAAGTTGTCACTTGATTGATGTTGGTGGTTGAGGGAATTTATTGCTTGACTTTTGAAAATTGAAAAGTGGTATATGTTAATTGTTTTTTGGAAATTAATTAACATTTACACATTTCATCCTTCTCTCTCATTGGCATACAGTTTTGGGAGCCAAAAACCTTATTCTCTCTCACGCCATTTTCTGCCTTTTGTTTTCTGGTTTGACCTAGTGATGAAGGAGAAGCTAAGGAAATTTGTGGCAAATTTCTTGGGTGCTAGCACACATAGGAGCCCTCCTAAGGTGATAGGGAACTCACTACATGAGCATGGAATCATCACTTGGAGCTTGGAGCTTTCATGGAGGACATCAATGGCCGAAATGGTGGAAGAAAAACTGCCACTGCCGAATCCTTGGAGCCCAAACCAGTGAGTTTGCCGAGCTTGACAGAGGAAGGAAATGGAGTTTTGTTCTTCAATGCATCCAATCCATTCATTGTGAGTATTCCGGACCTCATTTGATGTGTATTCATACTTGTTTTATGCTTGATTTGATCCTTGGGACCTTAATAGAAACCAACACCCGGATCCTTACTTGCTTCTTCCCCGTCTTCATTCCCTTGCCTTTTCCGGGTACCAGCTTCAATGCAGAGGGTTTCCAGTGAGATGGTGGCAAAACAGCTCCGAGCCATCTTCTGACTCCCGCGCACGATTCAAATCCCTTCCCGGGTGGGGAACTTCAACTTTAAGTAATAGCAAGACATTGCAGCCTTTGTCTTTATCATGAAAGGCCGACCGACAATGACTTGGTAACTGTTCATGCAATCCACCACCGTGAAATTTATCATAATCCTCCGAGTCCGGGGACGGGTTCCGATCGTCATTACCAATTGTATCCTTCCCAATGGGACGACCGTTGAGCCCCCGAAGCTGTATAGGGGAGTCCCATCGTCGGTTAGAGTAGCATACTCCACACCAAGGCCGTCCAAAGCCTCCTTGGAGATTATATCCACTGCACTCCCGGGATCCACTAAGATTCTGTCTACCTCAGAACTGCCGATTGTCGCCTTGATTATTAATGCATAATCGTGGGGGGAACTCACCTCTCAAGCATCCTCATCCGTGAACATTATTGGCACTAACCGACCACCTTGAATTTCCGAGGCCCTTTTGTTTCTAACACTTCCAACCCCTGAGCCCGACTATAGTTTTTTCTTGACCGGTTAGAGTCCCCGACCAGTGTCTTCCCCTCTGCGATGATATTCACCTGTCGATAATGTGCTCTCTACCTAGTCGTCATAACTTCATAGTCAATATAATTATTCAAGTACCCATTCCGCGCCAGGTCTTCCATTTGCTCCCGCAAGTCTTTGCATCCATCCGTCGTATGTCCCCTCAAATTATGATGCAAGCAATATGATTTTTTATTCCTCCTATCTGGCGGGAATCTCCTGAGGTCAGTGTAGACATTGCATTTTCGCATGTGAAACCCGATGATGAGCCTCATTTGGAGGCACTACCTTTTGAGTCACGAAAGCCGCGGGAAACGGATATCGGAAAGGGAAATTCAGAATAAACAAGTTCACTGTCTTCGTTAGTGCTGCGTTCGCTACTTCGTTCGAACGGAAAATAGATTGCGGGTGTTCGTGTCGCGTTCGAGGAAGCGTTCGAACGGTGTCGGTAATTCTGGTTTTGCTGCTAGCCTCACACCCAGCCCATTTAGCTCCCCAAAGCCCATAAAACACATCCCAAATTAAATAAATAAATATTAATTTAAATATTAAACATTAAATAAAATATTTAAACCATTTACCAATTAAATAAAATATACCTAACTTAAACTAAAATCATGCCTAATTTAAATAATTTGAATATATTATATACTAAAACTAAAAATAAGATATGCCTAATTAAAATCAATCCTAACCAATTAAAGCCAATCATATATTTGACTTCTTATCTAATAAGATAATTACCAATCTAAAATATTTGTATTCCTAACCAACACAAATTAAATATTACAACTTCCTAATTTAAAATATTTTGTCCCCCCTCAATCTTGTGTATGCCTTTCTTGGAAATCCTAATTGAATACCAAAATCCTTTCCTTGTGAGACAAGGGCAACCTCTAGCTCTCTTCTATATAAACATGCACTAACCTAGCCACTTTTTCTCTAGACTCTCTAATGCACACCTAAGACAAAGAAAAACACACTTGACATATACACAAAAAGAGAACAAAAGAGCCCCAACCATCTCTCCCCCCCTAGCCGAATCCACCACAAGTAACCACCCTCACATCACCGAAACTACAAGCACCAAAACAACCCCTAATCACCACCGAAAATCAGCCCCTCTAAACCTCCATACATCACCGAAAATCACACAAACACAGCAGCCTAAATCACTCCCAAAACAGTCCCTAAAATCCCTTAAAACAGTAACATAAAAGACACTTACAATCCTTGAAATAATCACACAAAACAGCAGCCTAAATCACTCCCAAAACAGTCCCTAAAATTCCTTAAAATAGTAACATAAAATACACTTATAATCCTTGAAATAACCACACAGAACAGTCCACCAAGAACACCAAAATAGTCCACAAACAGTAAGCAGAGGACACAGAGGAAACAGCAGCAAAACCCAAGGAAACAGCAGCAAAACGGAGTCGGAACAGTAGCTTGAGCGGCCGGACAGCGAAGGAAGAGCAAACCAGTGAATCAGAAAAGTGCGGAGCTTTACCCCCTTCCGATTTTCGTGAAACGCGAGTCCGAGAGACAGCTTAAAAGGTTAGACCTGAGGGTATCTTTCACACTTATTCTTATTTAATTTCTGGTCATTTATTTTGATTATATTTTCAGTACTTGCGGCATTTGTTGTGTGTATGATGTGTGTTGTGGGTATTGGATGAATGGAAGAGTGTTGTCTCTTGTGGTATATAGGATGGAAACCCATACGTAAATTCCGTAGCCGAATCCGAATGGACGGTAGTGCGGTCTGTACATGGGACAAAACTCCACGTACACTTGAGTAAACGGCACCTTCTCTTGTGTGGTGTTGCTTTGGTTTATTTATTTCTTGTCATTTAAATTCTGTATGTTGCTTATTCCCGTATGATATGATCGAGTGCATGGGCTTAGTAAGTGCGATGAAAGGTTCCCTAATTGGAGGGGTTAAAATCCTTCACCACGACGCTTTGCCGCACCGATTGATGTGTGTTCGGTTGAATGCGAGATACGTTCAATCGAGCATACCTAGTTTGATATGATTGTCTTTATTTTCGTATGCATGATTCAACCGAGCACATGGGTTTAGTAAGTGCGATGTGAGATCTCCTATGGGGAGGGGCTAAAGCCCTTTACCACGATGCTTTGTCGCGCCGGTTGATGTGTGCTCGGTTAGATACAAGATACGTTCAATCGGGCACATGTTTAATATCATTGCTTTTAATTCTTTGTATGCATGATTCGGTCGAGCGCATGGGCTTAGTATGTTGGTCTAAAGGTCCTCTCTTTGAGAGATCAAGAGCCCCAAAAGGCCACCTTTACGGCAGTACTTCGTCGCGCCCCTTTATTTGTCGTTTATGTATTGCGTTCCCATTTCATGCATCAGGTCTTTTCCCGTTCGAACGCGTTTACAAACGCAACTCGAACGCACATGTATTTTGCCTTGTCATGCATCAAGTCTTATTTATGTTCGAACGCGTTCACGAACGCCATACGAACGAGAGCATTCTGTTTCATTTCTGTTCGAACGCATCAACGAACGCCATACGAACGAGAGCATTCTGTTTCATTTCTGTTCGAACGCGTTATCAAACGCCATACGAACGCGAACCTTCTGTTTACCGTTCGAACGCGTTTACGAACGCTACACGAACGCTCACCCACTGAACTGAGTCCTCTTCATTAGATTTCATGCATAGTTTTCCTAGTAGCTATCTCCACATGTATAAATACAAATATGTTAATGTATTATAATTCATATGCTTATGTCATGATAACATTTGAGCATTATTTCTTGCGGTATATCGGATGGAAACCCAGACGTAAATTCTGTAGCCGATTCCGAATGGACGGTAGTGCGGTCTGTACTTGGGATACAATTCCACGTACCGCTTGGAAAAGTGCCCGTATGTGCTTGTATGGTTAATATGTGTGCTTGTGTTTTCCTGAATGTGATATGCAAATGAAGTTGTATGTTCGTTGCTATTTTGATAAATGTTAAGCATGCAATTTTAAATGTGAGATATATGTGAAATGTGTACATAAGTTTTATTTTGCATATGAGAATTTAGAAGCATGATACTCTTGTAAATAAGTGTTACTTAAGCTTGATTAAATTATTACATAAATCCTTTCATTACAAGTGACATAAGTAAGGGACCATTCCGAACCCAACGGTTTGAGGTCTTCCCTTGCGAGGGGTGAGTGCGGCCTTAAATCTTTGTCCCGGTTCACACCGGGTGGCGACTCCATGTTATTTAGTACTTCCCAACTAGGCCGAGAGCCTAGGAACGGCGTCGGCCCAGGTTCTGTGTTCCCACATTCAGGTTCTATCAAGAGACATTTTCCTTGGATTTCCATGACGATTTACCCCAGTGGTTTATTCAGAGGAATGTATGCCTCTTCCCGGGCCACATGGTTCACCTGGGCCGAGATTCTCTTTTCCGGGTCATCCCGAGGTATTGGATTGAATTCCCTTCGCCTCGGGGGTGGCTTTTTGAACTCCCTATCTGGCCTGCGAGGAGCTTTTGCCCTCGTCGTCCTCTCCCTGATAGTTGTCCCTCTCCGGGTGATTCTCTCATCATCTTCCAACAAAACAAACTTTCGGGCTGTTTCCAGAGCGGTGGCATAATCCGGTGTACCCTAGATCCTCAAGTGGATCCACAGCTTTCCGATATTTAAGGCTCACTTCAAAATCTCCAAGGCCTCGATCGACTCATATCCCCCGACCTCGAGCACCATGCTATGGTACCGCTCAATGAAAGCCTTCAAGGGTTCATCGTCCCTCTGTTTCATGAGCCTCAATTCCCCAATTGTCTTCTTTGGGACGCAGACCCATTTGAAGTGCCGAACAAATGACTTCCTGAGTTATGCGAAGCTACTGATGCTCCCTAGGGCTAGACTTCTGAATGGCAGACCCACCTAAGGTTAGGGGGAATAATTTGCAAACGGCATCCCATACCACCCATTGGACCTCCATCAATATGACAAAACCCTCGATATGAGATTTTGGATCAGTATGGCCTTTGTAGGGCGTCATAGACGGAATGTTGAATCGTCTTGGGAACTTTACCGACCTTATTTATTTTGTGAATGGAGATTCAACCTCGCCTTCTCGAGCATCTCCCGTGTCAGTTTTGAGGTTGACTCCCCACTTGGCCATTTCTTTTCTTAACCAAGATCTTATATTGCCAACTGTGTTACCATGCCTTCTCCCGCGGCCTTTTTCGCGTCTATCACCCCGGGTGCGGCGTTCCTCATGACTTGAGATTTCCCGTCCAGTTTCACCATACTTCATGTCTCCCATTCTGGTGTTGCGGGAGCTATCATTGGTAGAATCTGGCGACTGTCTCCCCTCTTCTTCTTTCCATGTATCCTCCGTTTGTAAATCTTTTTCTACCACTACGGACATCATCCCGTAGGGACCCTTCCTCCTAGGTTCATCGGCTTCTCTCTTATCTGCAACCCTTTTTCCTTCCACTATTTTGCCTCTCCTCCGACTGGTTCTGGCTTCTAGTCTCTCATTATTCGTCTCTTCCATCCTTTCCAGCCTTTCCATCATGGATTTCAAAAGGTTTTGATTTTCCTCCCTATCTTTCCTCATATTTTCCTTCATCTTATCCATCCATTCCGCTGTTGAACTCCCTGACAACCGGTGATTTCCATCTTCTGCCATCGTCTTACCACGCGAGCTGCTTTTCGTTGATTCCCCACAGACGGCGCCAGCTGTTGACGGCTGATTTTGGTCTCAGGGGCAATAAGGGTTTTTTTTTCCTCCCAAGATAATCCTCCTCCAACTGTGAATTTGTTTTGTTTATGGGAAACCAAAAGTAAATTTGGAAAAAGATAAGTAAATTCACCAATCAACAAAGAGATTTAACGTGGTTCTACGGATCAGATCCAACCTACATCCACGGGCACAGAACAGACGATGTTTTATTACCGAAATATGTTTCTCTGATCTATTTTGTGTTTACAAGTCCAATTCTCTCTTGTTCTCTTCTCAACTCTCTCTTACAAGCACGCTTTCCCCTCCTATTTATAATAGCAAAGAAACAGTTTTCCTTTCCCCATAAGAATTCTTAGTCGAAACTACATTCACTTCCTTTATCCTATTAGGACACTGACTTATCAACTTTTCCCTATGAAAGTAAGATAATTTATCTTCTTATCCGTAAGAATAAGGAGCATATCTCACCATATTCTCGGTCTTCATGAGGTCGGTCATAATGGTCTTTTGAACTGAGAATGCTGCTATCGTTCTGATAACGCCCGACTATCCGGTCTGGAGTGGTCGGTTACCGATCATAAAGTGCTCGGCCCCTTACTATTGGCTTTTAGTGGTCGGGTCGGCATTAATGATCTTGACCAAGAAGAGAAT